>JAJODA010000613.1:0-112832 GCA_021730345.1 Fusarium cicatricum
GGGAAAGAGAACATAAGGTGAATTGAGGTTGTAGAAGCCGTTGAACGTTGAATCAGAGGATCAATTTGCAGTATGTTACCCCTTTTCAAAGGCCAGATAAGCCTCACATGAACACAGGAAAGCTGCTTACATAACGGATCTTATTCGCATAGCCGGCTATGCGGAATGTCACGTGATATTAAACGCATAGCCGGCTGTGTAGGTATTGATTCCCCGTTCATTTGCACGACATATTAATTCTCGTCTCCTCATTCTCCTTCGTTTCGCACGCTTCTCTTGACGCACCCTCTATCCTCCATCTGCGACCGCCGCTCATTCGCAACGAACGCATCGATCTCGGTTCGCGCCTCGCGACCCTCGTCTCGCCTGCCGCGGCCACCGTCGACCTTGTCAACGCTGTCACAAACATGCCTCCAAAGAGAAAGGCTGGTGGCGCCGTTCAGGGCGTGGCAAAGGCCGGCAGGTCCTCACGAATGTCGACACCAGGAGCGGTGACACCAAGAACCATCGATAGCAATGAGGACGTGCCGGAGGAGGATGATGGTCCCGTCGACGAGGCCCTGGAGCGGGACTTGAATAAGAACATAGATATTTTCTCCTTGGAAAGCTACCAGAAGCAACACAAGATCCGGGATCCTCTCCCGCACATCTTTGGCGATCGTGACTTTTCCTATCTGGTTCTCAAAAAGGACCATCAGAACCGGCCGCTGTGGATTGATCCTCAGAAGGGACGTATCATCCTCGAGAGTTTCAACCCGCTTGCGGAGCAGGCCCAGGACTTCCTCATTACCATTTCCGAGCCACTGTCGCGGCCAACCTTCATGCACGAATACGCCCTTACAACCCATAGTCTGTACGCCGCCGTATCTGTGGGCCTGTCGCCAGAAGACATCATCAACACGCTAGATCGGTTCCTTAAGACACCATTGCCAGATGAAATTCGAAACTTCATTACGAGCTGCACCCAAAGTTACGGCAAGGTCAAACTTGTGCTCAAGAACACCAAGTACTATGTCGAAAGTCCCGATCCCAACATGCTCCAGACCCTCCTGAAGAACCCCAAGATCGGCCCTCTGCGCGTGCAGGGAACTGAAGAGATCACCACTTCGGCAGCGCCCAAGATCGGCGGTCTTGTTATTCCTGGAACAAAGAATGCAGCAGGAGTGAAGCAGGCTAATGGCCTGGGACAATCGGCTGACCAGGGCCAGGAAGGACAGCCTGTCCAAGAAAGCGACGTCTTTGCGACTCTGGAGGAGGAAGACGACGAGGACCAGGAGGTGACACATTCTTTCGAAATTGCAGACAAGGACGTGGAAACGGTGCAAAAGGAATGCCTGAACCTGGGATACCCCGTCCTGGAAGAGTACGATTTCCGACGAGATGAAGTCAACGCAAACTTGGATATCGATCTCAAGCCCGGCACGCAGATTCGACCTTATCAGGAAAAGAGCTTGAGTAAGATGTTCGGCAACGGACGAGCCAAGAGTGGACTCATTGTCTTGCCCTGCGGTGCTGGCAAGACCTTAGTGGGCATCACAGCAGCCTGCACGATCAAGAAGGGTGTCATTGTTCTCTGCACAAGCTCCATGTCGGTTGTGCAATGGCGAAACGAATTCCTCAAGTGGTCTAATATCAACCCTGACGATATTGTTGCCTTCACCTCGGACTCCAAGAACAACGTTTTCACTGGAAGTACGGGTATCATCGTCACGACATACGCCATGGTCACGCAGTCTAGGCAACGATCCTACGATGCCGAGAAGATGATGAGGTTCCTGACTGGCCGGGAATGGGGTCTCATGTTGTTGGATGAGGTGCACGTTGTGCCCGCCAATATCTTCAGAAAAGTGACGTCGTCAATCAAGACTCATTCAAAATTAGGTCTTACGGCTACTCTTCTACGAGAAGATGACAAGATCTCTGATCTGAATTTCTTGATCGGTCCTAAGCTCTTCGAGGCCAACTGGATGGAGCTCTCGAAGCAGGGCCATATCGCCCGGGTCCAGTGTGCCGAGGTATGGTGCCCAATGCCTACCGAATTTTACGACCAATATCTCAAGGCGCCGAGCCGGAAGAAGGGTCTTCTCTACATTATGAATCCGCGCAAATTCCAGGCTTGCCAGTACCTAATCAACTATCATGAGTCACGCGGAGACAAGATCATCGTGTTTTCTGACAATGTGTATGCCCTCAAGGCATATGCTTTGAAGCTTCAAAAGGCATTTATCTACGGTGGCACTGGTCAGGCCGAGCGTCTACAAGTGCTGGAGAATTTTCAGCATAACCCCCACGTCAACACTCTATTCCTATCTAAAATTGGAGACACGTCGCTTGACTTGCCCGAGGCGACGTGCCTGATTCAGATTTCGTCGCACTATGGTTCACGTCGTCAAGAAGCACAGAGGCTAGGACGAATTCTGCGAGCCAAGCGACGAAACGACGAAGGCTTCAACGCCTTCTTCTATTCGCTTGTTTCCAAGGACACCCAGGAGATGTTTTTCTCTTCCAAAAGACAGGCCTTCTTGGTTGATCAGGGATACGCCTTCAAGGTGATCACGCAACTGGCCAACATTGAGAAGACCCCCGGACTCGCGTTTGCAGACGTATCAGAGCGCCGTGAACTGCTGCAGAAGGTGCTAGTGGAGAACGAAAGCATGGAAGAGGACGACCCCAACGACGATTTATTCCATCAGGGAGCCATGGGGCGCAGCAAGAAGAAGAAGAAGGGAGCGCGACGAACGGCCGGCACTCTTGGGGAACTCAGTGGTGGCCAGGATATGGCGTACATTGAGCAGAACAAGAAGATGCAGACAACTAAGCGGAACAAGAAGGATAGCCATTCTTTCTTCAAGAAGATTGGCCGAGAGAATGCTAGACGCGCAGCGGCAGGTTGATGGAGAAATTGGATTGGAAAGGTGGCATCGCAACCAGTCGAGGGCAACAAGATTGATAACATTCAGTTCCAAAGAACGATTTGGTTACAGGATGTCTTGGAACCATATCATCATGGGGCACTCATAATCAGAGTGGTTTGAGGCGCAAAGACGGGGAAGACTCGGCGTTTAGGAAAGGTCACGGCACAGTGAAAGCCGATTAGATTGCATCCTTGTACATTTAGTGTAGTTCTACGCAAGCAAAATGACGATTGGAACTAGGACTTGATGTTGGGAACGCGAAGTACTTGTGATGTAGTTGCTGATGAGGTGAGAAGTGCCGGTAACATGGCGACACCGGACGGACGGACGGACTATAGGAGCTCGCTGATATTCGATCTTGTAAGCGAGACATTGGAGGGCGTCATGCATCACACCACAGCAGGCCGTTCTGCGGCGCGAGCTCATGGCGCGACATTCACGGCATTTAGGCGTCGTCATCTGGTGGTTTGATATTGACGACGAACGCCTCCCCATAATCCGATCCCATGGACAGCGTCGTCCGTGTTGTTTTAGAGTCAAAGTCCCCGATGGAGCTGGGGCCTTTTAGTGCGCACTTAGTTGCCCGGGGAGAAAGCTTGGCGATGCTAGGGGCCGAGGATTGCGGTTTTGGATGCATCCATCTCGCAACCTCGTGGAAATATCAACGTGGGCTGATGTAGGGCTCTCTTTGGGATATACGATATGCGTTGCTTATGCTGTGCTGTGCGACAAATAAGAACTTCGGGATGTATTGGGTGAGATGGTGTGACCTGGTGGTTGCTCACATCTCATTTTTGCAGGAAGGTCACCATAGACCACCTCAAGCATCTCAAGATCACGAGTAGACTCAGTACGTAGTACGACAAGGCAGTTGTTCTGGAGCGTTCTTCTCCCACCCTTCTCGGCACCCGCTACTCTGGGATTCCCGTGCATGCAGATTTCATTTTTATGCAACGTTTTGTCTCGATTTGTTTGTGGCTGAGAAACAAAACGTGCCAACGGAAATAGCGGCAGACGCCGAAATTGGAGAGCGGTGGATGTCGTTAAGAGGACCCGACATGAATAAAGGCCATGTTTTAGTAAGGGCCCAAAAACCGTAGACGTGTTTTTTACGAGGTGAGCAGAAAAGAATCCCGAAGCCCTGCCGAATGTCCTCCTCCCGTCCTCGTGTCAGCGAGTGCCGGGGCGGAGTGGTCAATTAATTAGGAGACGACTCGCATTGGAGGACCCGAGTTTTCTATTCGGACCCGGCCACATGGTTTCACTGGGGATCTCGCAATTTTCCTTGGCTCATTGAAATAGCAATTAGAGATTGCTTTTGCTGGGGTTGCCATTGGCCCGATAAGTGCATCTCGTGGACTGCAGGTCGCACAGGGAGAAATGCGAACCCTTCCTGAGCCGGGGAGGGGGCATTGAGAGTCGGGTGGGTTTCTTTGCATGCTTTTGCGGGCAACAGCTTTTGCAAAAATCCACACTGACGTTTTGCACATCAAGGATCATCAAGGTAAATCAGTGAGAACTCGGACAAGTGGAAAGGAAGGACGTGGCAATCTCGTCTATGGGACATGTACACGAGGACAATTGCTTGGCGTCACCAGATCAGCGGCCAGGAGAAGACTTTCCATCCATTACCGGTATCAGGATCTGTCCGATTGCCAGGCCAGCGGGCGTTGCAACGTAATGCCGCCCGGAGACGGAGGGCACTCGGGGGGCATTGGATGGGTGTCGATGCTTGGGTTCTTGTGATCTCTCACTTGACAGTCTCGTCACCGCTTCCACGTTACCTCGTTCTCGACCAACACTTAATGCTCCTTACAGGCAAGCTCAGGCTCCGCCGCTAACAAACACCAGCGGCGGGCGGCGGGCGGGCATTTACCAGTACTGGGGAACTCGTCCCGACAAGTTTTTGGTATCCATCCTGTTCCCTCTCGCTTCTGTGTTTTCCTCTCCAGGGCTCGGTTTTCCGCCGCCGCCGCCCGCCTGATCCCCCATCTGCATGCAGTAGGGGCATGGATGAGATGGGAATAATCCCTGCCCTGGCCCTGTCAGTGCCCGCGCCGCCGCGCATGCGTGCCCGCCCAGGGAACCGCTGTGCCTGGATCGTTAGATGGGTCCTGGCTGCAGGTGGGCTTGGCTAAGGTTGTTCTTTTTTGGTGTTTGGCCCTCAGAGTCGGTATATTGGCTTCCTGGTAGCCTGGTTTGTCTGCCCTTGCGTTCCATTCCATTGTCGATGCTCAAGGGTTGCCTGGATCCTGGATCTTCTGGAGCCTCCGTGACCATCAGTGACGCCCTCGTGCCTTGATGGCGAATTCCGAGTCGCCGTCGTCTTTGTCTCTCTCGACTCCCGTCTCCCCCGTCTGCGACTCATGGCCACCCCTGTTGTGTACTGTTTTTGGCTCCCGTCTCGTAGTCTAGAGTTGTCGTATGTACTTGCTTTCCACTTTAATTTCTTCGTTTGCAGGCCCGAGCTGTCTCTTGCCGTATCTTTCATCAGGTTGCCTCCTTTCCATTCCTACCTTACCTTACCTACTTATCTCACTTGATACAACAAAGGACCGTCATCTTCAAACCACCATCTCGAATCCTCACAGAGATTTTCCAATCAACATGCTCGTCTGCCCGGAACTTCAGCGCCTCGTGTCCTCGGTCTGGGCAATCATCAGCTAGTCTGGCTAGTCGACTCGAGTCTAGTCGCCGCGTCTGGTTCCATCTCTTGTTACAGCCACCACCAATCTTTTACCCTTTTACGACCAGTGCCCATCATCTTTGGCCACTCGCTGCTCCTCAGAGACTCACTCTCTCATCATCCGGTGGCCGTTCTCGAATTTCCACTGCATCCCTCTTCTACCCGCAGCCCCCCCGCCGCGAGAAAACTTTGTTACTGCTGGTGTAAATCACTACAGTACCGTACCTTGTCCGCCCGCTCAGCCGCCTTACGCCATAGCCGTAGTGATGACCATGGTTTAGTCCAACAACTCGGCCACCCTAACCCAAATATCCAGGGCTACCCTCCTCCTCGCCCCCTGTTTCTTTTCTTGCTCCTCCATTCTTCAGTTCATATCGAGAGCCTACAGTCAGTTGGTCTCCTCTTGTCACCTTGCGAGATATGCTGGGCAGGGCGTGCGCCTCTATTTGGGCGCAGCTCAAAGCTGTCAAGCCCCCCTTCGTCTCCAAGAAGCCGCATTTCAACTTCATCTCTGTGCACTGTAAGTCGCATGCGATCCCTCGTTCGCTAATGTGCATCCCCCACGTGGGAATGCACCTCTATTCCTTTCAGCCCGGTACTTCACCTCAAATGCCAAGCATCAACTTCTGACCTCCAACTATAGACACATGGATTGTTGGCGCTACGATAATCGCCTCTGTCCTCATCTATGGCGCCGGTCGTGGTAACATTAGTTATGTCGACGCTCTCATGTTCGCCAGCGGCGCCAACACGCAGGCCGGCCTCAACCCCATCGACGTCAACCTGCTCAACACGTTTCAGCAGATTGTCGTCTATCTATTCACTATGATGTCCAACCCCATCACTCTTCATACCTGTGTCGTCTTTCTACGACTCTACTGGTTCGAAAAGAGGTTCCAGGGCTGGGTCACAGACGCCAGACAGCGACGCGCCACCCTATCCAAGGCAAAGACTCGGCCTCGCAACGACGTTCGACAGGCTGAAGAGGGTGTCAATGGCCGACACATCACAGTCGTACCTCACCAGGGCCGACCGCCGCGTATTACGAATGACGGCATTCTACTTGATGGAGACGAAGTTATCCACTCGCAGGCCATTACCGACGATGACGACGACGAGCACCCTCCGCCCAAGCGACCGCTAACCAACAGCGATGGCAGCGACACGGCCTCTGTCTCAGCTGGTCGGTCCAATAGCATGGATCTGAGCCCACTGGAAACGCCTGAACAGGCATTGGACAAGGACAGGGATGGGCGCAACCAGGGACAGGGCCACACCTTAGGGAATGCGCCGACAGCAATCACTTTTGCTGAGACAGTCAAGAGGAGCGACGGCGTAGACGATGAGTTAACTAAGCCTCCTCGGAGGACCCACGCCGAGCATATCGCCATTCTTGAGCGACAGCGGAACCAAGATAATGAGGTTCTGCGGATTCCCGGTCCGCGCGAGACTGAGAGGGGTATGGGACCGCGGCGACTACACGACGACGACGATGCGCGCGACGGCGACGACGATACTATTGCCATGACTCAGACCAGGGACTCGAGACCCGATAACGCAACTGTTGACTCAAGGGCACCCCGCAACCGCAGGCCTACCATTGTTATTGCCGAACCAAAGCGCCCTCTCAAGCAAGAGCTGACCGACGACGCCAAAGCCGTCGGCGGCACTCTAGAAGCTATGAGGTTTCGAAAGCCTCGTATATTCAATCGCAACCAGAATCAGGTTCATGAGGACAACGAGAGCGACAGCCCCGTTCGCGCCTTTCGAACACGCACAGTGGACACCATCAAATCAGCCTGGTCAAGCGACCAGAACAAGGACATGCCTTATCTAAGTTATACTCCGACTATGGCTCGAAACTCCAACTTTGTGGGCTTGACCCTTGAGCAGCGAGAAGAATTAGGCGGCATCGAATACCGGTCTCTACGGACTCTGGCGCTAGTCTTGCTTTCTTACTTTTGGGGATTCCAGATCATTGCTGTCACCTTCTTACTCCCATACATCCTTCATAACAACCATTATGGTGAGATTGTCAGTGCCGCTGGTGTCTCACGGACTTGGTGGGGCTTCTGGACTGCCAACTCGGCCTTCAACGATCTGGGCCTGACTTTGACGCCCGATAGCATGAACTCATTCAACACTTCCGAGTATTCCATGATGATCATGTGGTTCTTTATCATCATCGGCAACACTGGTTTCCCCGTTATGCTTCGTTTCATCATCTGGGTGCTCGCCAAGATTGTCCCTCGCGGCACCGGTCTCTGGGAGGAGCTGAGGTTTCTACTTGACCATCCACGCCGATGTTTCACTTTGCTGTTTCCCTCAAGCGCCAACTGGTGGCTGTTTTGGACCCTTGCGGGCCTCAACGTCATCGACTTGCTGTTCTTTGCCGTCCTGGATGTAAGATACCTTCGCTTCCTCTGCATGATCTTATTCATATACTAATGTTAATTAGCTCAACTCTGGCCCGGTGGCCGAGCTGCCTGTACATACACGCATCGCCGATGGCCTCTTTCAAGCCGCCGCCACTCGAACGGCTGGCTTTTCCTGCTTCAGCATGACCGATCTCCACCCAGCTCTTCCAGTATTGTACATGATCATGATGTACATTTCCATCTTTCCAATTGCCATCTCCATCCGTCGGACCAACGTATACGAAGAGAAGTCTCTCGGCGTCTATGCCAACAAGCGCGACGAGGATGAAGATGGGAATATGGAGGCCAGTGCGCTTTCCTACGTTGGTACTCATTTGCGGCGTCAACTATCATTCGATTTATGGTATGTGTTTGTGGGCTTTTTCTTCCTTGCCATCAGCGAAGGAAGCAAGATCAAGGCGAAGGAGTTCAACCAATTCGATATCCTCTTCGAGGTTATCAGCGCCTACGGTACCGTCGGTCTCAGTATGGGTGTACCCAACGTTGATGCCTCGCTCTGCTCGCAGTTCACTGTCGTTGGAAAACTCATTATCATTGCCATGCAGATCCGTGGCCGCCACCGTGGTCTGCCATACGGTCTCGATCGCGCCGTGCTCCTCCCCAGCGAAGCCCGATTCCAAAAGGAAGCCGAGGAAAACCAGCCCATCTTGGTCCGTACCCGAACAGGCGCTTCGATGGGTGCCGCTTCCGGTACCGACATGGGAGCTAGTGCTTCTGGTCGACGCGGCAGCGTGAGCCGCGTCCGCGAGCGCGCCAACAGCCGTCTCATCACACAGTTCCTTTTCCCGGGACCTGCCATCAGCAGCGATGAGATACACGGCCACAGGCGCAACCAATCGAATCAATCGAATCAATCGAATACATCGCAGAATTTTCCCCGGGCCTTTTCCGAGCCCCTTTACGAAGAGGAGAAGGACGAAGTTCCTCCACTACGGCCCATTGAGTCCCATCACCATCAACCTCGCAGGGCAGAGACAAATCCCATGCCCTGAATCAGATGACGGCGTTATACTCTGGGCATGGTTAGAGCAATTTGTCTTGGCACGATCCTGGTGTTCTCTCCTCGCGAACCATATTACGCTCCATACATCACTATTTTACGGCTGAACATTGTTTTTAAAAGAGGCGAAATCGGATATTAAAAGAGAGACGCATAGCATGCAAGGCGCATGTTATAAGGATTTAGACGTGGGGTTTGCCAGGCATAATCTGACTGGAGTTGGACTTTGAAAGCGCAAGCTTCTTTTCTTGCTAACCGAGTTTTGTTTCAATACTCTCAAGTGCGGGCCGCGAGAATCCTGCCTCAGAGTCTTCAATGGGATTTTCATATTCAGGACGTTGTTTTCATTGCAAACGCAGTTTGTCTGGTGTTACTAGCATTAGTATATCCTGAGTGTCTTTATAGAGTGGCAGTTTCAGATAGAAATCGAGGCCGCCACAGGTGCAAGCCAATACACAACCTCCAACACTTCTCTTTAATACGGTGATCCAACCTTTGCCGGCTGAACCCTGCTCTAATCAAGGCTGATTCGTCTCTCTTTGCCCCAAGCCCGGTAGAGCATCTCTTACCAAGATGCGGTGATTATATCCAGGCCTAATCAATGTCTAAAAAATGATCTAAAATACGTCCTTGTTTATCCACTCACTTCGTCTCAAATGCCCCCAGGTCCTTTAGGGCCCCGGCCAAGCGACGATAATCTCGCAAGAGGTCGAGAACCTCGCCAAGTCTGAGCTCACCTGGAGTCTGTATCTCCATGAAACGCTTATTAGGCGGAGCGATCTTGGGAACGTCCTTTGGCGGGAGGACTGCAGCGATGTCCGGGAAGGCCTGGAGTGTTCATTAGTATGGGGAAGTCTCGTTTTCTAACCTAGATTTGTGTATTGTCACAGGGAACATACCGTCGCTAAATCTCCTCCGTCTGCGGCCTTGGTTTCCTCTTTCGTCGCAGGAGTGGACGGCGTCGGAGTTGCGTTACGGCCAAACCCACGGATCATGCTGATGCTGGGCAGTCGAGCCATGGGGTTGAACGAGTTGCCCAGGTTACGCATCTGCTCGAGAACAGCGGGGTTTTGTCCCGCACCTTGAGCGGCGCTCTTGGAATCGTCCGATGCGAATAAAGCCTTTCTTGAGGAGCCGGCGCTACGACCGCTCCGATTACTATCAGCGCTGTGGTCGCGGCGGCCTCCAATGAGGTTAAGCACCCGATCCTCGCGCTGAGTTGCGCGCTTCAAGTCTGCGTCATCGGGTCCGAGGAGGTTATTAATTCCGCTGCCATCGTCCTCGTCCAGGTCTGGGGTGCTGACTAGCTTGCGGGCGTCGTCGAGTGTCCTCGGGACAAGGATGGAATCTCGTGGACTATCTTGATGCTCCCGTAGCTTACCCACCAAGAACTTATAGCTGTCGCCCAAGCTGTTGGAAATGTTCTTCAGGCCCTGGTCGGCGGTAAGAAAAACTGCGTCACTTGCGGCTCCAAATGCTTGTGCCGGGCCGTTTACGAGGTCGCTCAGCCGGCGGTTGCGCAGAGCAGTCGAGGCTTTGAGGTTAGAAGAAACGGCCTTGCCTGCTGTAGCATTGCTTTTGTTCGTCTCAGGGGCGCTTGGGGACGGAGCTGCTGGGCCTTGAGGGTAAGCCGGAGGAAATGTGTCCGTCCTAGGACTAGTGTTCTTGATTGGACCAGAGGGCTGCTCATCTGCCCGAAGAGTTGCCAGGTCTACCGTCTCCAGAAAGCTGATGGCCGCCTCAAGATTGGTCAAGCAGTATGCAGCTTCGCCCGTCAGCTTCGGCTCCCACCGAAAGTTTTGAACAAAGTGAACGTCACTGATGACGTGAAGGTTCTCGGGCGGAAGGGTGATGAGAGTGTAGATAAGCATGGGCATGATCTCGTCAGCAGAAGCCGAGGGATGGAAGTAAGCGAGAGTGTCGACGATGCTTCTATGAGCGGCTTTGAGATGGTTCAGCTTGCCAAGTGGGTATCTCTTCTGGGTCATCATGACCACATCTCGTCGAGCAGGTTCCAGCTTTTGTTTGATATCCTCTTCCGTAGGTCCAGTGGCTCCCGTGGATTTGTCCGCTTCAGCGTCGAGATCGATTCCCAGATCGGCTGGACCGATTCCGACCAATGCTAGGGCTGCTGTCTTTGATCGCAACTTGTCGTCTTGGGCTTCGTCCTGTGTGCTGCTGTGTCGGTAGATCTTGTCGTAGATGCCCTCGCATAGCCTGCGCTCCACAGCTTCCTCCAATAATGACCTTTTGGCTTCGAGAGCCTTTCGTGCTCGCTTGCGGTGTGCTAACTCATCGGCAGTGATCATCTGTTGCTCGGCTTCTGTTTTGGGTTTCTCTTTGATATTGAGCGCACTGGCCTTGGATCGTAATCGGTTTGCGGCGGAGGAGATGGAAGAGACGGACGGTGTGGGAGACGCATCACGGCTTTGCCTTGAGGCAAGAGCGTTGATGTGGGTGTTGATGTGCGACGATGCCAGAGCGTAGAATTCTTGAAACTTTTGTGATGACCTTTCGATGCTAGGAGGAGTAGGATGGACCTTGGCGTTCAAGGATTCAATGAAACTAGATAGAGATTAGCGAGGGTTAGGATAGAACGCATACAAGTTCTCTTACCTATCGGTCAAGGTGATGAGCTCGATAGGAAGGATGTCAAGCTCAACTGAAGCGCGTGTAATCTCGATACCATCGTCGGTGTCGGAGTGCTCGCCCGTCTCAAAGGCATCTGGAGAAGCAGCACTGTTGGCTGCCTCAGCCGCTGAAGTAGCATTGGCAAAAGTATGGGCGCGCTTGGGAACTTGTAGGCGATCGTCGTCATCTGAAGCATGGGTTCTGGGTTTTTGGGAATGGGAGACGGTGCGAGGGGCGGATGGACGAGCTGAAGAGCTGTCCGAGGTGCTGCGGGACGCCATGAATCTTTGACTCGAGCTATAGACAATCATGGTGAGCTTTTGTATCTCTGCACAGGCGATGAAGAGGTTCTCGTGAAGGCCTTGTCATAGAGAAGAGGAGAAAAGGGGTGCGCCATAACATACCGCGGGTTATGAGTTCGCTATGTGCAGCTCGAGCGGGAGTTTGTATGGGTGAATAATGCAAGAGCCAGCGTGTCTCAAAGTCAAAACAGCCCAAGAAGTAGCTTTGTGTAGCGCTTTCTGTCCGTGCCGCCGGTTGCGGAAGGTGTATTAGAAGGTTGACAATGAGACCAAGACTCTATAAACAATAAATGAGGGGTGTAACAAGCATAGGCTCTAGAAAAGGAGATGAAGACGATGACGATGGAGTAGGAGCCATCAGGTCACGATAAGAGCAACTGATAAAACTGATAAACCCCCTGTGCCTGAACCTGGAAATCACACGATTGGCTTGCAGAAATAAGTGGAGAAGCATTTCTAGGTTGCACCGCCACAGCCAAGCCACATTTGATGATAGCAGCCACCATTTGGCAGTCAGTATTGGCCATTTCGTTCCCAGATACGACATCCACTCGAAAGCAGCAGCAAAAGACCATGACTTTCTATGACTGACTTCAACTCGCATCACTGGCAGTTACTCTTCTCTGTCAATATCGCAGTTGACCCTTACAGTACCACCCAACACAGTTGCTGTCAGCCAATAACTAGCTGGCGAAACAGAAGCAAAGACCGGGACTGATGCTGACCTCTGATGGCTTCCCCACAGCGCTAACTACCCCGCAAATTGAAGTTCCGCTCGGGGCGGAGCCTAATTAAGGATTCATCCATTCCATTAAATTACCTTGTGCTTATCCCGTACTGTTGAAGTTGTTCCTCCTTGACGTTTCTTCTGGTCTCTTTGGCGACAGGCGAAGCACTCATCCTTTCAGTGACAAGTTAGGGACTAGATGGCCATGGCACCAAATTTAACAAGACTCTCATAACCCAACCCCAACGTTTACCTGTCCTTACCTCGAGTTACTATAAATACTCCTCTTGACTATGACGATACATACCGCCCTTGTCCCTTGCGCGGGGACCCCACCTCCGCTCCCGCCAAAACACCAAGGCAACAAGGGTAGCCAAAGGCGTCGAGACGCGACGTGATGTTAGTGCGGTTCTTCGGTTCTTCCCCATGTGGTAGTTCCCTGAGCGATCGGCTACGGTGCCGGCACACTTAACCCTCTGTAAGTTGGAGAACCGAGCTGGCTGGCTCCGTGTTTGCCGGCCTGGACCGAGACAGTACCGGTACATAGCTATGAAAATGGGAGTTATCGTCATCTTCATCTTTCGACTGTGCCAGCACTCTACCCTCTTACTCTCTCTACCTCTTTGATTGTCCTCTCCTCTCTCTTACAAAGTCTACAAGAACAAGACAGAGCTACACATAAGCAAATCTCCAGCTTCACCATGTCGGACCCTCCGTCTCGCATTCGCTCCATCCTCAACCACCTGCGTCCTCACCCTGCGGCGCCTCCCAACTTCCACACCCTCTCTCCAACGACATTCCTGGAGCGCGCCGCTGCCATTGAGCCCGATGCCGAGGCCATTTTTCATATAACCGCCAACGGCGCCGTCTTGCGACGCTCCTACGCCGAGTTTGCCGATCGCGCTCGAGGCCTAGCTTACTACTTCATCAAGCATGGCTACCGACGAGTCGGCATCCTTGCGCCTAACACACCCGCCTTTCTAGAGTCCATCTACGGTATCGTCGCTGCGGGCGCTGTTATTGTTCCTGCAAATTATCGCCTGAAGCAGGACGATATCGCCTACATCTTTGACTATGCCGAGGTGGACTGCATCATTGTGGATAACGAGTTTGTTGGGTTGCTTGATGTGTACAGGGAGAACCACAAGAGCGTGCCATTGATTATCGATCTAGTGAGATTTCCATGCCATCTTCTATTGGATCCATTGACTGACTTTTTCGCAGGACACTGACGCTACCGAGGGTCAGCTATCTGGTCCTTTCGATGAGGCTGTCCTAGAAGGTCTGACGCATGATATTGAGCATGGCAACCAGGGTTGGTCTGGTCTCCATGCTCAAGCCCGGAGCGAGGACGATATGCTGGCCATTCCCTTTACTTCTGGGACTACTTCCCGCCCCAAGGGTGTGGTTTATACTCATCGAGGTGCTTATCTCGCTACTTTGGCAAACATCATCGAGTCTGGCCTCAACCTTGGACGCTGCAAGTATCTCTGGACCCTTCCCATGTGAGTTCTCAAGCCTAGAGGTCCTTGGGTTACATCTCCTAAGTACATATCCGCAGGTTTCACGCAATTGGTTGGACATTTCCCTGGTCAACTGTCGCTGTTCGTGGCACAAATGTCTGTCTTAGAAAGATCGATTATCCCCTCATCTGGAAACTTCTCAAAGAGGAGGGTATCACTCATTTCAACGCCGCTCCCACCGTCAACACCCTGTTAGTAGCAGCTAAAGAAGCCGAGAGACTCCCTCAAGAAGTGAGAGTCACAGTGGCAGCCAGTCCTCCCAGCGGTCATCTCTTTGAGCAGATGGTGAGTTTGAAACTCAAGAGAATGGGTTCACATGCTAATTCGTCTCACAGACCAATCTCAATCTTATTCCCGTGCATGTCTACGGAATGACAGGTTTGTCAATCACGATTGATAGTTAAGACCACGGATTCGTACTAACCTTCCTTAGAAACGTACGGTCCCATCACCAAGTGCTATCCCCTACCTGGATGGGATAGCCTACCCGCTCAGGAGAAGTACGCCAAGCTGGCCAGGCAAGGCCATGGCTTCATCACCAGCCTTCCGATCCGCATCATCAAGCCAGACCAGCCCTCGGGCGTTCTCATCGACGTCGCCAAGGACGGCAAAGAGATTGGCGAGATCGTCTTTCTCGGCAACATCTGCGCCAAGGAGTACTACAAGGACCCCGCGGCCACCCGCCAGCTCTTCGCGGGAGGCGTCCTTCACTCTGGCGATCTTGCTGTATGGCATCCTGACGGCAGCGCTCAGATCCTAGACCGAGCCAAGGACATCATCATCTCGGGTGGCGAAAACATCTCGTCTGTAGCTCTTGAGAGCATGCTGGTCCAACATCCCGACGTGCTCGAGGCGGGTGTCGTCGCCGTGCCGGATTCTCACTGGGGCGAGCGGCCAAAGGCCTATATCACCGTCAAGGATGGCAAGAGTGTGACTGGAGATGCGGTCGTCTCATGGGCCAAGCACCAAAGTGATATTAGCCGGTTCATGGTTCCCAGGGAGGTGGAGATCGTTGATGAGCTGCCCAAGACCAGCACAGGCAAGCTCAAGAAGACCGTGCTAAGGGAATGGGCTAAGCATGGCAGGAAATAGGTGCGAGTAAAGCGAAGCAGAGTCTAAGACAAGCGAACGGAGTAGGGTTGTTGTTCTTGGGTACACTGTCTATATCGTTCTTCTATATATGATCCATCTATTTAGTCAACATTCATCCGGAACACCGCCCCTCTTGAACCCTCATCCAACGCATCCAATGCTGTCATATCATCCCCATCGAGAGAAAAGTCAAATACGTTGATATTCTCACGGATACGGTCCGCGTTTGCGCTCTTTGGCAAAGGCACCCAGTCCTTCTGTAGCGCATATCGAACGAGGATCTGGGCGGGTGACTTTTGATACTTGAACGCGATGTGCTGGAGCGTTGGATCATCCAGGCGAGCGCCTGTGGCGAGAGGGCTATAAGCCTCGACGATGATGTTGTGAGTTTGGCAGTAGGTTACGAGGTCTCGCTGCTGACACCAAGGGTGAAGCTGACTTGTTGTATCAGAGGGCGGCATCTAGAGACAATACGAGGTTCATACAACTCACCTCGATCTGAATTACACTCGGAGGCCATGTAGCAGCATACTCTCGCATCTCCTCCAAGTACCACACACGGTAATTACTTACACCAATAGCCTTCGCCCGTCCATTATCCCGAAGTCTCTCCATCGCAGCCCATAGTTTCTCACGATGTTCACGGGATGGTCCAGGCACATGGATAAGCAGCAGGTCGACATGGCCGTCCTCCCCCGCGACACGATTCACACTCTCCACGACATTGTGATACACCTCATCGTCATCCGCCTGACTATTGCTGGTGCCACGGCGGGGGTTGGGGCTTCCAACTTTGGTTGTTAGAAACACGTCCTCGCGGGCTAGTCCAGAGCTCTCAACGGCGGCGCGGACGAGGTGCTCGTTGCGGTAGAGCGTGGCCGAGTCGATATGGCGATAGCCCGCTGAGAGAGCTTCGAGGACAGCGGTTGTGCATGCTGGGCCTCTGAGTTTGTATACGCCGAAACCAATACAAGGAATACGAGCTGCAGACTTGGGAGGGTCAAGAGCGATACTTGACATATCTGGAACGTGTTTGATGTCGGAACTTGAAGTTGTTTTTGTGACTAGGTGCGGAATAGAGTATCAGCAAAGCGTGCATCAAAGCTTGTAAAACCTCCACCAATAAGTTAGCTACCCCAAAATGAGACTTTTATCAAACTCATTCATATTGTAAATATATTCTCATAATTATAACCATAGCTGTACATCGAGCTGTTGCATCAACGACGTTGCCGTTCATCTGGGTTACAGATATAGGGTAGTTTCGTTGGCGTTGGATCCATGAGTGATTCCATGATGGATCCTGGCAATCATGAGCTCCCTTCCCTCTGCCCCCACCTGAGCATCATTCTAGAAAGCCCCACGGAGCGCTAGAGTGCTGTAGAAACCCAGCTCTCAGCAGAAAGTCACTGTATATGTCGTCACCGACAGCCCACCTGCACCCACTGTAACCTGGAGCTCTCTCCAGGATACCCGGGCGCCTCAGCTGGCCAGCAACTGCTGGTCACCAAACAAATTCCAACCTAACCCATTACTCCAAACTTTAGGCATTTTCCCTCTTCTTTTTTCCCAAACCAAGCGCAACTTATCGCGACATTACCTAACATATCAGTCCCAAACCTCTCACTCGCTCTTCCGATCAAGCCGACTTGAGCCATGAGCACCCTCAGGCCGCTGCGGGGTGGCTGCCAATGCGGACGGAATCGTTACCTAATTGCGGTGCCTCAAGATGGCATCACTCAAGCACAGGTTGTGTTCAACACAGAGCCCATCCACCGTAAGTCGAGATGAGCACTATGCGCCGAGATCTATACACGGCGCCGAGTTGCCCTTCAACTGTAGTTGGCTTGAAGCTAACTCTTGCCGGCAGAGATTCCCCTTGCGACTCCACTAGCCGCCTATATTCGTGTGCCGCTCTCATGGTATCATAGCACTACCTACGCCTTCTTCCCCGACGAGACCCATACCTTAATCCGGCGCGTGTACACGCACCCGAGCCAACAGCATTCGAAACGTCACTTCTGCGGCTACTGCGGTACGCCTTTGTCGTACTGGTCCGAGGACCCTCGGAGCGAAGCCGAGTATATCAACCTCACATTGGGTAGCTTGCTGAGAGAGGACCTGCGCGACCTGGAAGACATGGGCTTGATCCCAGAAGAAGAGGACAAAAACGAGACAGAACCGGAACAGCCGGTGGCAGTTGTGGGTAGGAACACAGCGCTGCGGCAGTCGTACGGAGTCCCATGGTTTGACGGTTTGGTGGAGGGAACGCGACTGGGTAGCATGCGGCGCGGCCAGGGCGTCAAGCGATCACAAGACGGCAGTGTCAAGGTTGAGTGGGAGATTATCGAATTCTCTGGGAACGACGACGGAGACGAGGCGGGTCAGGCCCAAGCGATGGGCGAAGATGAGGATGTTGACATGGAGCTGTCGCACCCTGGGAAGCGGAAAATGCAGGATAGGGACGATGGCGATGCCGTTGCTGGAGGGAATTGATCTTGGATCGGAGCTCGAGAAGTGAGAAGTGCGTTGTAATAGTAAGGCGATCACAATGATGGATGCCCGGTATGGTATAGGCGCCTGAGGTTTTCAGACTTGTTTGGAGGAAAAGAAGCGTACCTGGAGCGCATTGAGCTTGACAATTCTCACTGTATCTTGCGTGCTGTGGTGTTAAGTTACTGTACCCCCTCGGAGTGCATGAAGAAGAATAGCAACCTCAATCGGCAGTTCGTAGATGATGGTGAGATCCAATAGACTGCGATACTGAGGTGGGTGGATGGTGTTTCGGGCCTTGCGGGCCTAGGTAGGTAGGTAGCAGCGTCCAACGTCCGGAACTTCGGGGCAATGCAGCCCGGCGTTTGATAAAGTGGAGACGACGACGACGGAGCCGCGAGAGAGAAGAAGTATCGAAACATAGTACTAAGACAAGGGGAGCAAGGGACTTTGGGACTTGGGATTCTTAAAGCACCACGTGCTAAGCAATATATGTCTTTGTATCTCGTGTTCTGATTTCTCGACCGATTCCTCCGAAGAGGCACCTCAGACGACAGACACAGTGGATTATGCCGAAGTTCTGGCGATGGCGGGCTGTCGTGGCGCCGGAGAGGCGGGCCGAAGGCTCGAGGAGAGACCCAGACTGACGGGAAACGCCTGACGAAGAGGGAAGTCCTTGTCCATGCGAGGAAAAGAGGGGAAAGACAGGAAAGTCAAGGAATGCCTGTGTATCAGCGGTGACTTTGATTCAAGAAACAGCTAGAGATATAATACTCAATTGACGAAACAGTGCCGGATTAAACCCAGCCGTAGAGGATAAACATGTCCACAGATACAAAAAGTTGCAGGTTAAGATGAAGGCTCAGGGTTGGTTGTCAGTAAACAACAGGCAAGGCAGGTGCTGCTGTCCCACCATCTCAACTTGACAAGGTACCTCGGCGTCTCAATCCAACCACCAACCGGGCACCAACCAACATCATCCATCCTCCCTCTCACAGTCTCGCATCCCCACCCTAGCTCTCGTGGCAGATGATCCCGCCACGGCTACGACGGTCCGACAAACAGTACATACAACGATATGAGGCATATCCTCTCTCAATCAGTCTCGCATTGGATCTCTGGCAGCGCCAAGCGGAGGGACAGCACATGCTTGACGTCGGCTATATAAAGATGATCTCAGACTCTTCAATAAACATGACTCCCCCTCTTTCTCTCCTATATTGAACCTCCTGTCTTCCATTCACCTATACCTCTCTTCAGTCTATCCTTATCGTCAAAGTGAGCTGCGGTCGGTGTCTCTATTCTTAGACCAAGCCGTCCAACCTGACCATTGGGTTGAGGAGCTATAACCGACAAACATCCTACCATACTACCTCTACTATCACCAGCCATGTCTCTTCCTAGCGACTTCAAGTGGGGTTTTGCCACTGCCTCGTGAGTTCTTCCAGGGTCTGCCTAAATCATAAATCGCCATTAACCGTCGTGGCAGCTACCAGGTTGAGGGTTCTATCGACAAGGATGGCCGTGGCCCTAGCATCTGGGATACGTTCTGTGACAGACCCGGCAAGATCGCCGATGGCAGTTCAGGTGTTACCGCTTGCGACTCGTACAACCGTACTGCAGAGGATATTGCCTTGCTCAAGTCGGTTGGCGCACAGGCCTACCGTTTCTCTCTCTGCTGGTCCCGAATCATCCCCCTCGGTGGCCGAGAGGACCCT
Source organism: Fusarium cicatricum (assembly GCA_021730345.1). Lineage (NCBI taxonomy): Eukaryota > Fungi > Ascomycota > Sordariomycetes > Hypocreales > Nectriaceae > Fusarium > Fusarium cicatricum. The sequence continues at coordinate 19,526 of JAJODA010000613.1, forward strand.
ATCAACCAGGCTGGGATTGACCACTACCGCAAGTTCGTCGATGATCTCCTCGAGGCTGGCATCACCCCCTTCATCACTCTCTTTCACTGGGATCTCCCTGATGAGCTGGAGCGTCGTTACGGCGGCCTGCTGAACCGCACCGAGTTCCCTCTCGACTTTGAACGCTATGCTCGCGTTGTCTTCGAGTCTATCCCTAAATGCAAGAACTGGATCACCCACAACGAGCCCTGGTGCGCTTCTATTCTTGGATACAGCACCGGCTCCAATGCTCCCGGCCGTTGCTCTGATCGATCCAAGTCTGATGTTGGCGACTCCTCTCGCGAGCCCTGGATCGTCGGCCACAACCTCCTTGTTTCCCATGGTCGTGCCGTAAAGGTCTACCGTGAGGAATTCAAGCCTAAGGATGGTGGTGAAATTGGTATCACCCTTAACGGCGATGCTGTCTTCCCTTGGGACCCCAGGGACCCAAGGGATGTCGAAGCTGCTACCCGTAAGGTCGAGTTCGCCACTTCCTGGTTCGCGGACCCTATCTACCTTGGTGACTACCCTGCTTCGATGCGTGCTCAGCTCGGCGACCGCCTTCCCACCTTCACCCCTGAGGAGATAGCTCTTGTTAAGGGTTCAAATGACTTTTATGGCATGAACCTTTATACTGCCAACTACATCAAGCACCGCGAGGGAGAGGCGCCTGCAGAGGACTTCCTCGGCAATCTTGAGCAGCATTTCTGGAATTACCGTGGCGATTGTATTGGCCCCGAGACTCAGTCGACCTGGCTGCGACCCTGTGCTCCAGGCTTCCGCGACCTGCTTGGGTGGTTGTCTAGGCGCTATGGCTTCCCTAAGATGTACGTGACCGAGAACGGCACCAGCATCAAGGGCGAGAACGATATGCCCAAGGAGAAGATCCTTGAGGACGACTTCCGTGTCAAGTACTACGACGACTACGTTAGGGCCATGGCCGATGCCTCCAGACTCGATGGCGTTAACGTCCACGGCTACTTTGCCTGGTCACTTCTGGATAACTTTGAGTGGGCCGAGGGCTACGAGACTCGCTTTGGTGTCACCTACGTTGACTATGAGCACGACCAAAAGCGCTATCCCAAGAAGAGCGCTCAGTACTTGGCACCTCTGTTTGACAGCCTTATAAGGAAAGATGAGAGCACGAACGGAGAGAGCAAGTGAGAAGCGGTAGATAGGTTGAACAGCGGTACAAAACCAGTGGGATATGTGAGAGACGAATCATGTTGTTGGAATCACCCTTTTCACTATTATATGGCTTAGGATATAGAGAGAGATGAATGAATAGATGACCAATTTGGATTGATGGCGTGCAGCTTATATACATTGCAGATGCCATGAAATTTCTTGGCTATTGATAGTAAATTTCCTATATTTACCCTTGCCTATGTTTTGGCGATCGAGTAGGTTTTCACACTACCGCTGTTCCTTTCGTTCCTCCTCTTGATCAACTCGCCCTAGAGCGCCAACTCGCTGCACTTCGACGCCTCTTTATTGCTCAACATTGTCCTGCCCTGCCTCCTCATGCTCGTTGCTCTCAATCTTTCCACGTCGCATGTACCAGCGGAAAACATAGACCAACATCTGAGCCATGAATACTTGCTCAATAGTGTACAACAGCACGGGAATTTGTATATACGCTCGCGTGAGGTCATCAGCCCGTGCCCACATGGCACTCACCAGTGGAATGCCCAGGCTGGTCGTCTTGGCCGCTCCGCAGAAGCACACGGCGATAGTCTGCTCCTTGGACATGCGCTTTGGCAGCAACGCACGAGGTAGAACCCTGCCTAGCCAAGACGACGATACTCGTGCCGTGAAGCCCGCGGGCGGTCGTGCGGCGTAGAAGCATATCACGGTGAAGACGGTGTATAGAGCGACATTCATAAAGACGTTGAAGAGGATGTTGCTCGTCGACAGATCCTTCAGCGCACCCGTACCAAAAGCCCCCGAGAAAGTTGTCCACACGAGCAGCACGAGACAAACAGTCGAAACCTTGGCAAGCTTGAGCATGTTCAGCGTCTTGACGGTCCGCTCCTCCCACATCCACCGCACAGCCTGGCCGACAGCGAGAGGGAGAACAACGCTGAGGCCGAGCTGCTTCGCGACATCGGCGTACATGTGACCAAGAGTCGCGGGGCTGGCGGGGCGCCATTCGTCAAAGACCTCGTTGTGGCCCGAAGGGAAGAAGCCGTAGATGAGCAGCGGAGAGAGAAAGGCTCCGGCGACATTGCCGATGACGACCGAGATGATGGCTGCTGCGTCGTCGCCCCCCGCAGAGCGTGTCATGACCACGTTGGAGGCGATAGTCGTGGGCAGACAGGCCGTCACGAGAAGGCCGATGAGGATGGGAGGGGAGGGAGTCTGAGAAGAGAGAGCGCCAGCGGCGATTGAGATGTGAACGACGGCTATATAGGTCAGTCATGCCATCTCTTGATAACCACTCAAGGGCATATAGACGCACCCAGTACAATGGCCGGGATGATGGCAAAGCAAATCCCGTGGACGAGTATGTGCAACCGCCAATTCGTCACATTCTTGCGCAGCTTCTCGGGCGAGAGCTGCAACCCGCTGACGAGAAAGATGAAGGCGACGGCGCCGTAGAGGATGCTATACTCTGAGCGGATGACTCCCCCATGCTGCGCGACGGCTGCGATACTTGTCAGCAATAGAGACAGCAGAGACGAGTAAGAGAGAAGAAACATACAGGGAAAGTAATATCCCAAGACACAGGCAACTCCAAACCCAATGATGAGATACTGAGCCAGAACCAAGTTCGCCGCCTTCTTCACCCAGCCCGCGGCTCCGCGCTTGTCCTTGGTCTCGGGACTGGACATGTTGGGCTCCCGAGGCTCGAGGGCACGAGATCCATTCTTTCAATGGTGCTGAATACAGCAAAGGAAGTAGGGTGAGATAGAAAGAATTGAATTGTGTCATTCGTCCAAGGCGGGCTTGGCGGCGTCGGCCCGCGTTATTACCGCCATCACGGCATCGACCAGGGCGGAGTTTTAAATGTCCTGGTGGAGAGGGATCCCCGGGAATCGGAGGAGGGCGCAGGTAATTGAGGTCTTGGGAAACGTCCTCTTCATGTCCAATTGCTGGATCATGACATGCATAGAAAGCCTGGACATCATATAGCCAAACGAGGTGTATCGTGGGAATTATATAGTAACACAATTACACAGATTAAAAAATACTCGCTCCCAGCTTTCCCCGAGCATATCATGAGCCTAGGAGCCATCGTCCGCCCTTGTCATCGGCATCCAACGCCGCCAGCAACTTTTTTTTATAACATAATCCAAAAAAGAAACCAGACCAAAGTCCTCCGCAAGCAGGAAAAGACGTCTCATGCAAGACAAGTGAATTCGAAGGGACAACGCCGTGCGATGTGTAATGGTATCAAAAACTGGCAAAGGAATAAACATGTTGCAAGTCTGCGGGTATAGACAGGCTTATGTGTAACTCGTTAAGAGAAGAGGGCCCTGTTCATCAAAGGGAGCCACTTCTCGTTCGTCGTCAGGGTATTAAAAGAAGGTAGGGTCAAAAGGAATTGACGAGCGATAGGTCAATCGGTCGAATGAAGATGTTGAAAGGTAAAGTTCCTCGATCAAGCCATGAGGGCGGGAACGGGTTCCAGGGGCAAGACTGTCCTTGAGTCGCCGGGGTTGGTCGTGCTGGGGGCTGGAGCAATCTCTGGATCGGGAATCTGAATGTCAAGCTGTCGAGAACTATTAGCGATTTGCCATTGTCACATGAAACAAGGAGCATTTACCGTCATGTAGCCTGTTCTTCGAAGGGGCACAAGCTTTGGCGCCATGACTCCATCCTCGGATCCCATCGTCTTTTCCATGTCACGATTCCACTGCGTAATCCATTTTTCAAGTCTATTCAGACGAGATTTGGCACCAGTCAGGCCAAAATCGTCCCAGAGCCAGCCCGTCACCAGCCCAAGCAGGTTATCCACGATATTCCTCATTCCATATGGGTTAAACGCCGGGATCAGCTCGCCATTGAGTTTTTCGATGATGCGGCGGAACTCTTGTTCGGACAAGCCAGCAGGGTCCAAGATCTCGGGATAAAGATTGGAAAAAGTAGGCGCTAAATCGCCCTCGATCAACCAGTCGCGACGTATCCGGATGATGCGTGTGTTCGTATAGTCGGGCGAGTCCATAGGAACGTGGGGATTCAAATGAGGGTAACAAGGATGCTGAGGTCCCCATTCCCCAGCCGCGTCCGGCTCGACCTCTTCGCCCATGATTGAGGAGTTTGTCGTCGACAAAGCAGATCCTATGCCGTCCCCGGCCGAGACGTTGGAAACGCGAGGGTCCATTACGTCTGGACCGCGCTCCAAGTCCCTGCCATAAGATGGTGTGGGATCCTCGTTCTCAGGCATCATCACAGCCTTCCCCTTGCCCTTGTCAAGTTTGACAGGCGTATTCTCGGCAGAGCCACCCTCTCCAACTCGGTCTCTGCTGGGACGGGGCTCAGATTCTTGGGCTGAGGTGAAACCCCTTCGGGATCCTTTTTCGTCGTAAGATGCGCGGACTGATGTCGGGAGGCTCACCCGTTGGTCGCTGCTCCCTGTCCGATCTATCTGAAGGCTGGGGCGAGTCGATGTAGAGTGTCTCGTTTGACGCTGCTCGGGAAGAGTGAGAAGAGGGTAATCGCTAGGACCAGCTCCTACGGGATCAGGCGGCTGCGAGTCCTCGAATGTGGGGTGCTGGAGAGGAACAGAAGGAGGAGGCGGCGTCGAAGGACGGCGTTTGCGATAGGTATGTGGGCGGGGAGTCGAGTTTGTAGGATTCCAGAGTCGGACGGCGGATAGTCGACGTGCGCGACGGACAGAGGGAGTAGCTTGCCGGGGCCGGAATGGCGAATGGCGGAATGCGGCGTCTTGAACACGGTCGATGGGTCGTCGAGGTGGATGCTGGGGATGCAGAGCGGCAGCGGCGGTTACAGTGCCTAGATTCGCAGAGGCTGGGCCGGTTCCGGGGTGTGCGGGTTTGGGAGGATCGAGGTTCAAGAATTGAGGGTTGCCCGGAGCATCTACGGTGGCCGGGACGGGCTTGGAGGGGGTCGGTCGGGGAAGCGGAGGATCCGTGGGAAGCAGGGTGTCGGCACGGCCGCCGAGACGACCGCGCTGGGGAAGTATGGCGACGTCCGTCTCACGTGAACGTGAGTAAGGGCCGAGTCGAGCGAGAGTCGGAAGCCGTGGTCTTGGTCGAGGACGAAGACGTCGTCGTCTCGTTGGTCGTGTCTTGGGGACTGGGCGCTAGCTGCCAGCGCACGGAGCCGGCGTTGGTGGAGGACAGGGTGCCGTGGAGACGCGGACGCAGACGCAGATGCAGATACAGAGGATGACGCGGGTGAAGGAATGCGACGAGTGTGATTTGTCGCTAGGTTTGAGTCGGTTGCGCCAAGATTGAGGGGAGAAATGCCGGCGAGATCGTCCTTGTCGTCGTCGTCTTGGTTAATTTCGTTGTCGATTGTCGAGCGAGAGCAGGGAAAAGATTTGCCAACGTGCAAAGGAGAAGGGGACAAGGAAGAAAAGAAGCAATCAAGGGACCAGACGTCAAGGAGAGGGCCGTCGTCGCTGGACCAATGACGGGAGGAGGTTGGGGGTGATGGGGACCAGGGTTCAGTGAAAGGGCTGCTGGATGCCCTGAAAACCAGCATCCTCGACCACTAGAGGGCTCCGGAGAGAGATAGACCTGCCCTGTGGCTGGGGCTGCTCAGCTGGGCTCAGTTCATAAACGGAATTCTTTGTCGATCTGGGGAAATTGACTGTATAAAATGTCGGGTCCGTAAAAATGTTCCGTAAGGACGGCTGTTGGTTTGAAGAGGGGGATGTCCTTGGTAGGTAAGGTAGTTGGCTGGGTCGTGTCCTTGCAACGTCCAAAAGAAGGACAAGAGATTCGATGCCCCGTCCACCTTATTATCTCTTCAGCTTTGTTAGATTCCTTTTTTCTCCTGGCGACCTCGGAAATCTCATCCAAGTTTTCTGTGCTTGTCAAACAGGCCGGTAATCTGCGCTCGCTTAGAGTATTGGATTCGGTCGGAAGAGCTAACTTAGGTACGGCGCACTTTACTCTTATGTAGTAGTGTCAAACCAAAGTTTGTCCTAGAAGCAATTTGATGATGATGTCGACGAGATGCAGAAACCTCTTCTTACCAGAGACCCCCGGACGAAGACACTGGGCGAAGCAATCACTTTAATAAATCATGCACTAGCCCTAGGTCTCATCTCAAGCCCCAAGACCCTCGTCATGCGAACTATTCTTTGACCCCCTATGTGTGTGCCGGCGGTCTGTTCCCGTCATCAAATCTCCATCTTCAATCGTCAAACCAGGGGCTTCCGTGCCTCTCGCCTCTGCCCCTCCCACCCTTGGTTTGACAGGCGACGGCTTCGCGACCAGGGGGGTTATTCCCACGATTTGATCCTATCAAGGGATGGTTGGGTGTCTTCAGTGACGCATGAACGAGAGGACTTGCTCTTTGCTACTGCGCTTCTCTCGAGGCCCAAGCCTGTACGGTTGTACCCAAGGCTTGCTCTCCTGCAGGCGGTGAGGGCCTCACATGTTGTGACAATGGATCCCTGCCTGTGCGTCGCCCTGCATAATTGTAATATAAAGTGCACATAATTGATAGCTGGTGGTGTTGCCGATACGCCAGATACCATTCCTCCTGACTTGCCCCTGTCTTGAGTTGGGATGGAGGTCGTCGAAATCTGTCATTTACCCTGCATGGTTCAACAATCTTCAGGGTAGAAAGAGATGCATTGTCCTCAGGACCAACATGGATATATGTCCACTAAAACATAGCCGAAGCTGTAAACGTTCGATTATGATGTTCTTGCCGTGGCAGATGCGGCGCCTGGACTCTTACGCCGCTTCACGATAACCATGTCAAGAACACTTAGACTCCAAGGCTCGAGCCGAGGATTGAGCCCCTGACCTGGCTGTCCAGGTCCCATCAGGAACCGAGATCTGACGTCACACGAGTTGAAATTGTCTTGCACTGTTTTAGTGAGCTCAAGGGGCACTCGGAATGCAAAGCATCCGTTGCGGTTGTTGAATGACAGAGCCCCAGAGAATCCGCAATGCAAATGTTGAATTTGCCATTCACCTTGTCAGCCAGCTCAGCGTTATTTCTGCTTTCCCATGTTGCATCCCTATGGCGTCTGACTTTATATATACGTCGCTACCATACTAATCAACCGAGACTGGAAATAGCTATCTTTCCTCTCTCTACCTCATGAACTATGCATCCTCATCAAGCATTGAATGTCCAGCTTTCCATCTTCATATGCCTCTCAACTTATCCATCCCTGGACAAAGAACGTGGCTTCGTGCATGCCATTGATATTACCCCAAGCTAGCACTGCCGCACATGTTCCCTTGCATGGCGATCGGCAAGGCTCGGGAGCCGAATTGAGACATCCCCATCACAACTCACCAAATCAGATGGCAATATCGCCAGCTGCCGTCGAACTTTGGACAGATCCAATGCCATTTATTTCGGGCGGGTTGCGGCTGGTTGCAGCAGCTGAAGACGGCCCTAGCCTTTATGTTCCGCCTCGAAAACAAATGCCCAGCGCTAGAGCGAGAGTTAACGTTAGAGCTACCTTACAGCCCAGCTCACGATCCGTTGACGGCAAGTGACGTCGTAGGGCATGGCATTCATCACTTTCACCTCGAACAGCACCACGCTTCCCGTCATCACCACGAACTTCCCGTCATCGCCACCACATTCCATCGTCTCCTTCGGTTGTCGCACTGCGATTTCACTACCCTCTCCTGCCCCCCTCTCCTCTCCTCGCTCCCCTCTCCCGCATTCTTTTAGCTCTGTCGCGTGACCTTGCCTCATGCGTCGCCTTTCCTTCCAACTTTAACCGCCCCCTTCATCCTCATCTTGCGACGCCGAATCGCGCCTCGCCATACAGTAGTAGCCGGCGAACAGTAGCGCTTCAGCAGAGGACCCCCCGTCGATCCAGCGGCTCAATGACGGACGACAATACGACGTCGACCCCCGGCTGGAGGCCCACTGTCGGCCTGAGCTCCGGTGTCAGCGCCGCCCCGCCTCCCGGCCACGGGCTCCGACGCGCAATGACCGTATCCGCCGCCGAGGAAGCCGCCGCTCGACGGCCTCGGACTTCATCGCCTGCTATTGAGACGTTACCGCCCCGCCGTAGCTCCAACTTTTCAGAGTATAGCCTTAGTGAGGCTCGCGACATATTGAATCCCCAGCCCCGAGATCCCAGCATCCGTGAGCAGCTTCCTCCAGCGGGCGAAACTTCATCTCTGGCCTCTCTGTCCTTGGCTTTTGCTCTCTTGCCTGCCCTTGCGGGAATTCTGTTTAAGAATGGAAGCGCTGTCGTCACGGATGTCATGCTTCTTGGCCTGGCTGGTGTTTTCCTGCACTGGTCTGTAACGCAGCCATGGTGAGTCTAAGAGATGGCCTATGCCAACCCGGTTGCAACAACGGCTTTTGCTCACTCTCGTGAATAGGAACTGGTACCATTCAGCGCAGGAGGTGCGGATACAGCACGAGACAACTGCTGAAAGTGTCATCGAGGAGGATAGCGATGCAGATTCGGGCCCTCAGGTGCCGGCCCATCCTTCACCTCTTGATCAAGTACCCGAGGAGGGGGAGACACAGTCAGAGCCCCAGGAAGAGCTGTATACAAGGCAGCCCACATCTGAGCAGCAGGATGCTCTGGCGGAACTTTACTTCTACGAGATCACTGCACTCGCTTCATGCTTCCTGCTTCCTCTTATCGGCGCCTACCTCTTACACGCCATCCGGTCACAGCTTAGCCGTCCGTCAGAGGGTCTTGTTTCCAACTACAACCTGACCATCTTCCTGCTCGTATCCGAGCTACGCGTCCTCTCCCACATGATCAAGCTGGTTCAGTCGCGAACCCTTCACTTACAGCGAGTGGTACAAGGAGGTCCCTCCAGCGTCGGCGTCCAAAAAAATAGTAATTCGGAACAGCTGGAAGCGGCCCTTGCACGCTTGGAACGACTCGAGTCTCGCATGTTGACCGAAGAGCCCTCCCCGACCCATGGGGGCAAGCAGGAGTCGTCCAAGGGAAAACAACAGGAAAATGCCGTGGCACGCGATGTACGCAATGCCATTCAGCCGGAGCTCGATGCTCTCAACAGGGCTGTGCGTCGTTACGAGAAAAAAGCAACACTTCTCCAATTCCAGACAGAGTCGCGATTCGCTGGCATGGATGCAAGACTAGATGACGCTATCGCCCTTGCTGCAAGTGCCGCAAAGAACAGTGTGTCACACAAGAACACATTTCTTTGGGCAGTCGAATCCCTCACCGCCATGGTTCTTCTTCCCTTCAAGGCGATTTTGCGGATCCTATTATTGCCCCTCAGCACGCTTCTGGCACTGACGAGCAAGAAGACAAAGACAGCTCCTCCGACAAAAACCTCCCGCAGCAGTAGGAATGGCAAGGTAGCCACGCAGCCTCGATATAACGGCGATCGAGTGCCAACTAGAGTGGCTAAACGGTAATTAGGTAGTAAAACGGTCATGGGCTTAGTAGTAGTCTTTGTAATGATATTCCTTTGTCTGTACTCTTATGAAACCACTGGCGTCCTGATGAGGACGATAAAAAGACCCAACGCTTTGGTAACCTATGCGGCGAGATGTGAGTAGCAGCATATGGATCGTCATAAAAAGCTGTTCACCGACATGTCGATACTTGTTCAGTCCATCACCTGTAGGACCCAATGTTGTATCTAGTTCCAAGTGCGGAGTGATGGGATTTAGTATCAGGCAACCTTCAAGCTAGACCAATACCTGGGAAGGCAATAAGGAACTCTGAGCTTTCGATTAACTCTGCGAAATAATGAGTGTTCAACAAAGCGGAGTGAAACCTGGTACATATGAGGCTTCGCGGCGTCTGGTGTAGGTATCCTTTTCTTGGGTGTATCATTTTGTCTCAGGCTGAATCTAGTGCCGGACTTGCTAAGACGCCAAGAAGCCTGCCGCACTGCATACTTGCTAGTAAGGCCCAAACGGCTTATTTCCAAGTTTCGGGCTGACGGTCGGCCTTCGCTTGTGGCTTTATCGGTCAAGGAGGCGCTGTGAATGACGAATAGCGAATGGCCGAATTGGTGGAGGAGGTGGGAGCTAGGAATTGACTTCGCCAAGTTTACGGACGAGTGCAACCTTTGATGCTCTGCCACGCTGTTCCGCAGTACGTAGTAGCCAGCATCAAAACAACACGCTAAGAAGCGTTGAATCAACAAATTGCTGGATCGCGATCGCGTCACCCTTGTTTGGTGAGGTCATTCAGAGCACGTGGCGAGGATCCCATTCTCCCTTACCCAGAATCAGGACACTCGGAAGAGCTGGGCGCCGGAAGCACGAAACGGTCTGGCCTCTCAAACGCTATCGGAAAGCGAGTTGCCAGAAGTCAAAAAGCAATAGTTCTGTATAGGATAGTGTTGGTCCTGTGAAATGACGAACGCATGACGGGCGCTTCTTGTTTCGTATAAAATGTGCAACCAAGCTGCGGAAGTCCTGAGGTGATTTGGTATTATCAGCAAACGGCCCAAGGAGGACAGTGATACAAAAGCAAGTGGACACATTGCTACAGGATCTAATATCCCCAATTGACCCCACTGCAGCAACGTATGCAGCACTGAGGTGCTCGAGATCATGTCAGCGAGGAAATATTACACACTCAGACAGACACCGACTTAGAATGCCGCGTATGCTTGTTTTCTCTCTGTCTGAAGGAGGGAAGCAAGGTTGACAGGGGGTGCAAGTCTTTTTTTGGGCTGGTGATCTTCCCGCAATAAGATAGGCGAAAAGGCACGAGCTGATATGATGGGCTAAGATGTGATGGTAGGCCTAGCATGGGACAGTTACCCAAAAGGGATGAGATGGGCATAATCAGAGCAGCAGCCAACAAAGCTCGGTGCCTTTCGTCGAGCTGAAGCCCATTTCCAAGGCGCGTCGTTGGAAACAAAAGGTGGGACCCCTTTAATCTCAAGACGCGTCGGTGAGGCTGCAACGGCGGCCGGGTAGCGCAAGTCCCAAGAGGCTAAAGACAGGGCCCCCATGTAGTAGCGCGTGGTACTTGTGGGTACGCTGTGACAGCTTTGGAGCTGTGGGATTACGGATAGCGACGTGAACCGTGGGCCTTGGGTATTGAGAACCCAGACCACCCAGAGTACCTATATGGATGTAGGTCTCGGCCTCGTCTCTAATGGCACTTTGAACGAACGATCTGGAACCTGCGTGGGACGAATTGTTAACGAGGTAAGTTGGAAAGCTAACAAGGGCAACCGCCGAAGAAACGCTCGAGCTTTTAGTTGCTCTTGGTTAGACATGGGCTAGATGGGCTACGTGATGGATGACATGACCTGATGTCGTTGGCGTCGCATCCGCGGTGCAGATTTTGCTGATCCCGGGCTGCTGTGCTACGGGATATGCGCTTCAGTTGATGGCCCATGCGCCGCCGTTGAAGACTGAAGCCATGTTGCACAAGTCGGCAAGAAATCGGACGGAGGATGGAGGAGGATTGTAAGCGAAGCTGAGGAAATGAGGGAGAATGTTGACTTTGGGTCTGTGTCTGTTGATGATGATGAGGAGGAGGAGGAGGAGGAGGAGGAGGAGAAGCACTCTGACTGGCAATGACCGCGGGTCAGAAGGCAGGTACAGATGAGGTATGAGCGACAGATGTGGACGAATGCGGACAACCTAAGACATAGCGGATGATTGCAGCTCGATTAAGCGGATAATCAGAGACATTGCCTAGGCAAGGGACGAGTTGAAAATGGAGATCAGACCAGCTGCGAGTCAGCTCAGCACAATGACCTGGAAGTTAGGCCCTTGCTTTTCTCTCTCGTGGGAAACAAGGAGACAAGGAGAAACAAAACTGCAAGACATGGATAGTGGGCACTCGCGAAGGAATCCCCGGTCGCTCGCAGACCCGTGCTTTGATTTGCCCATCCAGCCATGGTCCGTTCAACTGATGAATTGGTAGGCAGAAGCCGATAGGAGAGGCAATAAGTGGAGAGAGACTCCATGACCTCTATCAGGAGGCAAAAGGGTCACAACTACAATAAGTTCCAGAACGATAGAGACGGAAGCTTGGGCCGACAAGAGTGCTCCGTCAGGTCTGAGAATCCTAGAACCCTGAGTCGGTAAACCGCGAGCAGAACCCATATGAATGTTAAATTACAACGGGAAGAATGACTGTGAGACCTTCCAGTTCCGAATCCCGAGTGCTTGTTATCGCGACTAACTGAGACACGCGAGACAAGGCATTGTCGTGATGGGGCTTAACTAGGGACTCAACATAACTTTGTCGGTGAGCCCAGCCACTGCGTGCCAGGTAGGACTTTTTTCTGTAATATCAAGGCGATATAGATCTGTCGTGTCGTCCAGCACTGCATCAATGGAGGCGGTCGAGGCGCAACTAGACAGGGAAAGAATCCTCGTCCTCGATCAACTATCTATGTAGAGGCGTACTACTACTTGGCTGAAGTTGCGAATTGACCTATCAACAGAGTCCATGGCGTTGCAGGATTGGTGATAATGCATCACTGTGCGGCCCTAATCGACCGGCATAGACACGCTGCTACGTGTGACGATGGCACCGGCTGAATACAGCATTGTCCGCAGTGGCATTGCAGTGGCTTTCCAGCAAGCGTGTCACTCTCCAAGATTTCATTCGTAGAGAAGAGGCTGAACACCCATTGACAAGGCAAGGCTCTGCCACCGGAATCATCTGGGCCGTAGCCAAGCATCTCTGAGCTGTTTCTTGGCTGGGGCCCCCACCTACGGGAGGATTCCATCCTAGGCGAAGAGCATCTGTCAACGGCCTGTGAACCCAGAACCTGAATCCGCGGTAAAACCATTTACAAGGACTCGATCCAACGGCGACCAGGATTCAGAGGGATCCATTTTCACAAGGATCCGGGCTCTGTCGCTCTGTGCAGAGTCTGCAGGCTTTCAGCGCCGCCTTAGGGCGGAAACCCACTATAATCAGCCGCTCAGCATAATCCCTGTGCCGTGCAATCTTGGACGCAGTGGAGGTTGAGAGAGAGTACGCAGTACTGTAGGTAAGTGGAAATGGAAGTGGAGAGAGTTTAGGAAGGATGGAACACCGTTTATGCTTTATGGCAGGGTCCTGCTATCATGCGTCTTGTCTCAGCCAGATGGAACAGTGTAAGACATAGATGCCTCAAAAATAGCAGCACGTACAGTAGGTAAGGTAGATTGGGGGGAGAAAGAGGCTGTTGCCAATCGTAAGAATTTTTTCTTCCAATACCTTGGTATCTCCCCACGCGCGGCTCGACCTTGAGGTCCATCCATGCCACGCCTTATCCATCCCATTCATGGCCGGCCTCGCGCCGTTCTGACCAGGCCGGGATTAAGTGTACCTGAAAGTACAGGCGACAGGTACATCTGGAGGGCGATTGGCTGTCCGTTTGGATGGGAGAGGGGTGGGCCGGGATGTGCCTGGGGTGCGGGACCCACGGACTATACCCGAACAGGCCGACCTGAGAAGTGAGAGAGGTGAAAAGGGTGGGAAAGCGCAATGCAAGCCAAGAACCGGGAAGGCGGTACGTACCGGACAGCTCCAGCTGGCCCGCTCCACTTCCTCCATTCATGGATCCAATGCTGTAAGTCGACCATCACGACACCACAGCGTCACAGGAGGGCCTTTGGGAAATTGGCCCAAGAGGCTGTTCTCAACGCCCGCGCGCCATGTGCTGGTTGCTTCGTCCAGTCATGGCCTTCCATGGCCGAGCATGCCAGGGTATTCCCAGTCGTTCTCCGCGTCCTCAGCAGCGTCAGTCCATCGTGGCCGTTCAAGCCGTGGTCTCCATCGCCCACCATCAGATCTCCCATCAAGCTAAGATTGCCCATCGTTGCACGCCTGCCAGCAGACGATAACTATTATGCCACACCCTCTTTAGGATCCCCTCCTCTTTTCGCTCTCCCTCTTTGTTTCTTTTTTCTTCGGTAGCTGGAGCTTGATCTTGGTTCGGGTTTGCCTTGTTCCACCGACGTCCCGGGCTGTGCTGCTGATCGTCGAGTTTCTCTACCTTGCTCTTCATCAAGACGAACTCGGATACTACGTACAACATCGAACCCCCCTTGTCCCTCGTTCTTTGCCATCCTCCGAGTCCCCCGCTATTTATCACTTTGTTTCACGTTCCGCAGTCAACTTGGACTTGAGGTGCCAGGGCCCCAAAGCTATCCTACCTACCTACCTACTTTAGAGTTCCATTGCTTCTTACCTCGGACCTCCAGACGCATCCATTACGCATCTGATTTTCTTTTTCTTGTCCTACTTTGTCCCTTTTTTATTCCTTTTTCTTTTCTTCACAGCGTGCTACTTTTCCTCTGCGGCCTTGGAATTCGACGATGCTCGTTAGAGCCGCCAACGCTGTCACTTTGAGCTTTTGAATACCAGATCATCACTCAATATCCCCGGCAATTTCTACTCACGATATACAATGCTCCCCCGCTGGTCTCGGTTATGGGCGCTGCTCTGCCTACTTCTGGTAATTCAGCATGTTAGTGGCGAGGTGATTAGGATTGCACCAAGGCAAGACGACAAACCTAGCAAGACGACAGCTATAGAGTCCGACTCTAAATCAACGCGAGAAACTGAACGCACCCGCACCACACAAACCGTCGAGGCTACTGGCAAGAAGACGCAAGCTCCCGACAAGTCCAAATCCGAGTCCGAGTCCGAGTCTGTTTCGGTGACCGCCACAGCCTCAGAGGCTTCAGAGACCTCCGAGCCTTCATCAACCGAGTCGAGCTTTCCTACCGACACGTTATATGATCCTGACATTTACAATGGTAATATCACAGAGAACAATGTAAAGCCTCTAACTAACATGCCTCATAGCCACCATTCCTGCTGGCCAACTGCCTCTAACACCCAGGCTCACTCCTGGGTGGGGTGTTGCAGGTATTATCATGCTCCTGACTGGCGTCACTCATGCCTTGATTGGGATCAAGAACCGGATGATACATACCTTCTTTTCGACCGCTTTTGCCGCCTCCCTGAGTATTGCTGTGCTTATTGTCTACGTTATGAAGGTGGACGTGTCTGATGCAGCACAGGGAGGTTACGTGGTCGCTGTTGTTGTCTCCGGAGTAATTCTCGGTGGCGCTTCAACATTCTTTCGTGATCTCACAGAAGGACTAGGCTGTGCTCTAGGTGGATTCTGCATCAGTATGTGGCTCCTCTGCTTGGTTCCGGGGGGCCTGCTTGGGCCTATTGTATCCAAAGCCATCTTCATCGCTGCGTTTACTCTGGGTGGCTTTGGTTTCTACTTTAGCCACTATACCCGAGACTGGGCTCTCATCTTTACGATCGCCTTTTCGGGTGCCACAGTCGCTGTGTTGGGCATTGATTGCTTCAGCAGGGCTGGGCTAAAGGAGTTTTGGGCCTATATCTGGGCTCTGAACGATGATTTATTCCCATTGGGAGCTGATACTTACCCGGTCACTAAAGGAATTCGAGTAGAGACGGCAGCCATCATCATCATCTGCCTTATCGGCATTGTTTCGCAAATCAAGCTGTGGAAGATCGTCCGGGAGAAGCGCGAGAAGCGCGCCGAGGAAGCTGCCGAGGGACGACGCAATCTCGCCGAGGAAGAGGAAAACATCGGCCGCGACATTGAGGAGACTAATGCTCGTGAACGACGACAGTGGGAGAGGGCTTATGGAAATGGCGAGGCAGGAAGCTCGACAGCCTCTCGCACGTCCGATGATGGAGATATCTCGACCGAAAAGAAGCACAGGGACAGCCATACCGACTCATCTAAAAGACAGTCCGCCTCTGTCGTTGAGGTGATTGAAATGATCGATATGACGGACTCTGAACCATCAAACAAGCAGCCCAATGTCAGCTTGATGGCCTCGGAGCAAGACAAGGATGGCAGAGTCACCGTTCGGGTCGCTTCAGACGACTTTTCACGGCCGACCAAGATTGAAGCGGATGAGAAGGCAGTTTCCGGCGCAAATAATCAGATACCCCCAATCGCCGAAGACTCTGTTGATCGACGTATTTCCCAGGCCTCGTCGGCCCCCAAGCCACCAGCTCCTCCGGTTGTTCCTCTTCCGTTTACGATTCCTGTTGCCGACGACGCACAATCATATGCTGATTGTTCATCCGTGGCTACTTTTGCTGATGATGAGGAAGCCGAACCTTCTGTGCACGGCCATCGACACTCCTTGGCTAAGCGACTATCACGTCTCTCTCGTGGATCAGCAGAGCTTCTCGGGAATATTTCGCATCGATCAAGCCGTGTTCTCGGCGATGACCACGATAATAGCGGTAGCACCGAAGGCTTGGTGATTCCGCGAACTCGTCCCCGCGATGACGATGGCTCGGTTGCGGCAACCGTTGACGATGAGAGCTTAAGTGGTGGCGATCGCCGCTCGCTGCCTGCCTTAGAACTACCCAAGAGCATCGAGATCAATGCTGAACTCGCCGAGAACGACGGGAAGAACAAACTGAGTCCGTCTCAGGGCGGACAAGCAAAGTTCCTAAACGTTGATGCGAACAGCACAGCCAACCCCAGTCCACCGGAGCATCCAGAGGAACATGTTTCGGAAGGCCACGAGAAAGCCAAATCTGCGACATCAGGCTCGTCTACTCGTGTTAGCTTGACGAAAGACCGGCTGCCAAGTTCATTGTCTCGAGTGGCATTATCTTATCGAACCAACGAATGGGCGAAGCATTTGAGCAACGCTGACGCCCCGGAGCTGGATGAGATTCACGTCGACGAGCCCAAAGACCTGGCGGTGCCAACAATCGAAACCTCTGCTCCTGTACATGTAGGTGAGCTGCAAAAGACAGCTAGCGAAGGAACGCCCGCGCCTGCAATCAAGCGATCAGATTCTCAGGCTTCCATGCTTTCTCATTCTGCCCCGCGACGCACCGTGAGGCAAAACGTCCCTGCAGCCCTTGCTATCCTCAACGGCGAAGGACAGAACCGCAGCCCAGGTACGACACCTACTAGTGCTGGTATGCCGCGATCCTCTTCTATGGGCATGCGCAGAACATCTGGCGGAATCGAACCCATCGCCGAGGAACATGTTGGTCCGAACTTGTCTCCCCCAATCCCTGAAGGTGAGGTCTTTAGGGGCCAGTCACTCAACCCCCCTGCCAACCCTGCCGAGGGCCGTCACTCTTCCGGCCCAGGCCTTGTCTCTTATTCGAGCCCTCAGACTCTCATCGGTCAACGTGAGGTTTTCCTTCGCAACAAGTCGCAAGGAAACCTGCTCGCTAGTGCATCAGATGTTAACCTGCACAATACGTACAGAGCTTCCAGCGACGCAGGATCTCTCCACAACTACCCCATGTATGCTGCCGCCGTCGGCGCGGATGCAGATGATCTGCCTCTGAGCCAGAGGAAGCAACTCATGCGCCATAACAGCTTGAACCCATCTATCTCTACACCATCCCTCCAACGCCTCAGCGGTGGCGGCATCGGCACCACCAGTGCGGAGGCGCCCTATGATTCCCATCAGCCCAAGCGTGTCTCGACTCTCCCTTCTTCCGTTGCTCGCGAGACTGCTATGGCCAACTTCCGTCAATCTGTGGCGCAGGAACTGCGAGCGGGCACACCCGTGATCAGTAACACTGGCCGCGAGACCCCGTTCACCCCTATGTCACTTCTTGCCAGTAGGGAAACAGAAGTACAGCGCAACGTCGACATGAGCCGCAATATCCTCATGAGCCAGAAGGAGGCCGAAGGCCAGCGTCGTGAGATGCAGCGACGTGAAAAGGAGTGGGCCGATCGAGCTTTCGACGAGCGCATGCGAAGTGGCGATCTCCTCGGCGTGCATCGAGAAGCGATGCGCAAAATGCAAAAGAGTGCGAAGGACAAATAATCGAGGTCCTAGGCACAACCATCTCTGAACCGATCAGAGGCAACAGACTACATTCATTCTTTTTACTTTATACTTTATATCCATCTTTCGAAAACTTTGCTACTTGAACGCATTATTGATACCAATGGGGTTTACGTCAGGGATTCTGGAAACAAAAGCGGGATTGGTCACGGCTTGAGTCAAGAAGATAATCTGGTTAGGAGAGGTTCCGGTATACAGGCACATATGTATAGATGAGGAGGGTATGCGTGGATATCAGACGCATCGTTGGCGTTGATTTGGTGGGAGTAATTCTAATGCTTCCGGACTCGCCCATCTGGGAGACACTTGCTGATGGTCCCGTTGTCTTTAAGACACACTGGCCTCGATAAAACATCAAATCTATAAACTATTCGCAACTTGAAAACTTGGGTCATGTGAAAGAAGGGTATCTTATTATCACTTGTGAAAGTGTCTGGCTATGTATATGATGTTGAGAGATCCTAAGTTGAACCATTGGGCGCCGACGCCGTCGCCTGCATTGATGCCGAGCTCGCTTGATACGTACGAGTGTAGTGAAAGCACATTAAAAACAAGATGAACAAAAAGCGAAAGAAAACCAAATCAGACGTGGGTTGAACTGTGGGACCTTTATCTGCTGTAAGTGCTCAGAAAGCCCAGCCGTACTGACGTTCCTAACGTCGGTGCGTCTCTCGCGTGAGCTGGGTCTCAACCGTGACAGATTGTTCGGACGAATACGGAATGAGTGAGCCTGTCTCGGACGCGATAGGTGCAAAGAGGCGGACCTCATCTTCGTCGGACCAGACGCGCGTCTGGATGCGGGAGGGTGCGGCGGGAAGGTCAACATCCCAGTGGGGGTTGTGGACGACAGAAGAGAGAGATTCCAGTGGGAGGCCGCGTTCAACCTGCGGTCGCTTGTCCTTCTTATCCTTCTTAAAGCTGAAAGAAGGGAGCGAGGGAAGAGGGATCGTGGGGAAGTCGAGGCGAGTGCGGAAGAGGAAAGGGTTGCGGTTGGGGAGGCCGACGGGGTCGGTGGTGGTGTTGATGGTCGCAGACGAGGGAGCGGTGAGAGCAGGGTAGGAAGTTTCTCGAAAGAATGTCCGTGATGCTTGATACTCGTCTGGGTTACGTCCTCGCTCTACGTCGGGAGTTGCGAGGGCTAGGTTTATAGATTGAAGGGGAACGTGGTGAGAGCTCCTGGCCGAGGA
Source organism: Fusarium cicatricum (assembly GCA_021730345.1). NCBI lineage: Eukaryota > Fungi > Ascomycota > Sordariomycetes > Hypocreales > Nectriaceae > Fusarium > Fusarium cicatricum. The sequence goes on from JAJODA010000613.1 coordinate 38,647, forward strand.
GTTGCTGAGGTTGGTGGTGTGTCTAGAGGACAGAAAGCTTCTAAACTTGCTCGGCGGCGGAGAACTGCTCGAGTGAGTTAGAGTAGTGCACCAGCATTTGATGGCTGAAGAAAGAACTTACGTTGAAGCCGTAGACCCCATCAAGCGAGAGTTTCCAGAACTGCTTCCGTATGCATCTCTGTCGGGATCGTACTCCTCGTGGAGCTTGGGGAAGATGCGGCCAAAGCCGATGCAGAGCAGGGTCCGCCGGTAACTGTTCATGGCGTCCTTGGTCATGCCAAAGAAGAGGAAGACGGGGACGGCGGCAAGGATAGTGATGTAGCAGTTGTTCATGTAGGCAAAGCCCACGCCATTGGAAGGCAGGAAGATGATATTGGCCCACTGATATGGAAAGGGGTGTTTGTGGATAACGTCGTAGTTGAAGGGCTTCAGAGGAGAGGCCGCCATGATGTTCAACACGGCGAGGGTGATGATGATAGGCAAGAAAGGCGCCAGGATAGATACAACCATGAGGTAGAGGCGGCGCTTGGTCCGCTGGGCGCGCTGGTTGGCGACACGATTGCTGTTCAAAGCAGAACGAGTGGTCTTTGCTACCTCTCGAAAGCGTGTGTAAGTGAGGACTATGTAGTGTGAGCTTAACCGTTCAAGTATGTGTGGTTGAAGACGTAGACTTACCTGCATAGCCAGCCGTCATGACGGAGACAAGGACGGGGGCGACGATGAAGAAGACGATATAAGGCCATGAAGGCCAGGCAACCCAACTGCATCCCACCAAAGTAGCCACCACGTATCGCTGCGCAGTGAGAGGCCACACCCAGCAAAGCTGAATGATGGGCAAAGGAAACATGATGAGTGCTTGGACGAGGTTGCGTCGGCGCTTCTCGCGAACACTTAGGGGATTGGCCCGCAACAGACCGACCTGCTGGGCAAGATTTCGCATGATGGCGAGCAGACAGGTGACGAATAGCGCAATGCTGAAGTTGTGCGTGTATGAGTTGAGGTCGCAGAGGCCATATCCAGGCCACCAGCTGTCAGTATCGTCGTTTCTCCAGATCAATGCGCTCACGACGGTGTTGAAGTTGGTCATTTCAATGTTGAGGATGAAGACGACAGCAGCAAACTCGCCATTGCGGTAGAGATGCTTGAGCGGAACGAGACAGATCAGATTGGCAATGATACCGAAAACGACCCGGCATATGAGGTTGGCTGTGAGAGACGGAGTGGTGATGGTACCGGGGCCGGGAGCCACGACGATCCAGGACTTGTCCCGGCCGAACAAATTGGCGGACTCGGCCATAACGACGAGTTGATATGAAGCTTCTCATGAACTGTAAAAGAGAGGATCAAGTGTCAATGTTTTCGTCAAAGCACCCTGACGATGTTGGCAAAGTAGGTATCGAGGGGGAGATGCAAGATGCTCGAGACCGTTACCTCCTGGCTCAACGGCTGATCAAAGCGGGCAGCGCAGGGACCCCAAAAGAAGTCCCAGTTGGTCTTTATACACTGTCCCCGTTGGCTCAATTGCAATCAATCGTCCAGGATCCGGGAGGATGGATCGCACCGTGGTGCTATTCGTGCGAGGAGGCGGGAACTCAATAAAGCCCCCCTCCTCTCATAAGCGACTTACATGACTGACTGATCAAAAGGCTCTGAATTAGAAGCGGAGCTGTTGGCGAGAATAGACGAGCTAACAGGACAAAAAAAAAGCCCGTTTGGCAGTGCTAAGGTACCGAGCATGGTGCGACGGCCTGCTCGTCTATAGAACGCGGTTATTGAGGGCGTCTATTGATATCCCGATGCGGTAAGACGAATGGGATGTGCAGGGGTAAACGGGCACGGCGGGCGATCGAGCCGGCGTGTCAGTATGCATACTCTATGAAAATAAAAAAGAGGTCAACGGCAGACGAGAGAGATGGGGGCGTAGAGGTTTACGCCGCGGGCTTGTCATGATGCGAGGGGAGGGCATGTCGCCAGAGGTGTTGATATGGGCTATTATTTGTGACGATTCAGGCAAATCTTGGCCCGGAAGTGACGAATGGTCCAGACTAAAAGACGATGAGTATTTGAAATTGATGGTTAAAGATATGTACCAAGCTGGCTGTTTTGACTTGTTGACGTCGACGAACAGCCCCAAGATGACTGATTCATGTAGCCTGAAGCAGTTATTCAAAACCAAAAGTGAGGTTGTATCCAAATCAACTACCGACGGATATGAGCATGGACCCCCCGCCGTGCGGCTCAGTGCACGCACAGGCCAAGTCTCAGGGCTGAACCAATTAGACAAGGCACCTCATTGGATGCATTGAAAACCTCTCCCCTAATCTCAGGTACGTACCCTTATCGCGTCGCATTCCATTTTGGAAAGAGTCTCATGCAAGACGCGACAAGCTCCCCTCAAGGGTTTTATCAATTCTGCTTCAAACATTCAAGCCCATCGCCGTCCACCGCAAAAACATCTTCATAACCACCCCCCCGAACGCCACAGCAGCCATGTCCTTTTCCGTCCTCCGTCGGGCCGCCATCGCCCCGGCCTCCGCCGTCCGCGCTTTTAGCACCACCTCTCCGCGCCCTCTGGCCCGTATCACCATCATTGGCAACCTCGCCGACACCCCCGAGGTGCACGCGACTAGCAGCGGCCGTGAGATCGTCCGCTATGCCGTCGCCAGCAACAGCGGGCCCCGTGACAACCGCAAGACGAGCTGGTTCAAGGTTACCAGCTTTGCTGAGGGTGGCACTCGTGAATATCTCATGAGCTTGCCCAAGGGGTACGTTGGACGTGACGTCTGCGCCATTGACCGTGCTAACACCAGTGCAGCGCTACTATTTACGTCGAGGGCGATGCTTCCACCAGCAGTTACACCGATGGCAACGGCCAGACTCGCACTGGCTTTAGCGTTATTCAGCGTATGCACCCTTGTCCCTCTTATAACAAACTCTTCTAACCCCTCTCCAGGCAGCATCGAGGTCCTTCGACGTCCCCAGGCTCCCGAGCAGGGCGAATAAGCGACTCTCTCTCGAACGATAATCTGATAAAGCATGGCACTATTCTTCCAGTTGAGGTGCTCGCCATGTTTCGCTAGTTCTCTCCTCTCTTCGCACGGCGGGTTCATCCGTGGGAGTCATATTTGGGTAGTAATGTACTATAGGTTGCGAGGTGAACCGCTGAGGAGGCTGTATGATACCACAATGCAATATACTTGTTGCCGAATCTCAACACATTGATCACTACACCAAGGTGGAAATGCACGGTATTGTGGAGTGCAGGCAATGCTGTTCATAAATCAATGCTAAGTTCAGACATACATGAGACCCTTGACTCTGCCAATCCTTCGAGCGTTCTGCAATTGCCAGCGTTCCCTGCCGTCGCGTTCTTCCCAGCTGATCTGTCGAGAGTTGCAAGATACCGTCAGCTCTGCCATTGCCCCCTTTCAGGCTACGTAATAGTCTGTTGTACTTTTGTCAGCCAACAGAGATTCGAACCGTGTTTACACAAGGTAAGGAAGAAAGTAACGACATACCGTCCGATTATTAATTGTCTGAGATACGACTCCACGTATAAGTGCAGCCTGGCCGCAGGGGAATCTCAATTGTTACTTCGAAGAGTGATTCAATTGTCAAAGGGGGAGCGGGAACGTAATCCCCTACCTCATAACAGAGTACTGAGGTGTTGTTGGAGGAAGGAGGAGAACTGGTCGAACTGGCACCATTGACAACTACAGAATTGCTTGGACTCTGAGAGTTGAGATGTGCTATGTTTGCCGCTGGTCCGGAGCTCATGGTGGATGAACGAATGATGGAATTAGCTGTATCGGTAGGGAGATTCTAGGAAGCGTATATTTTGCGGGCAAGCCCCAAGAAACGAGTGCCGTACGAGTATTGACGATGATTACATTGGAGGGAAGAGGAAAAAAGGCCCGGCAACAGACTCTTGGGTTTTTGTTACCTAGACGTTTGAAGGCTCTGTCCTTCATCATGAAGCCTCTTCGAAGAAGGCACGAATACCTGGGTTCACGCGGAGAAACAGCAATCTAAGACGGGTTGCAAGAGATATCCCGTAGATGTCTATTCTTGTAGCAGAGGGCAGTCGAGACTCAGGTTGAGCGTGGATAACTACCACCCTCTAAATCAACCTCGGGACCGACACGGTGGAAAGATGGACGGCTTACACCAGAGCGCAGCTGTCCATGCATCCAAAGCCAGCCGCGACGCCACCCTCTTCGCTCTTGTCGCCCTTTGTTCGCAGCAAGTATCCTGCCTCTTCATTGTGCTGGACTTTCCCAGTGTTCTGATCCCAGACACAAGTACCATAGATACCCAGCTCGCAGATGACGCCGCCTTGCTCTAGCTCTCCGTTGCGAAGAATGACATTAGAAACCGGGGGAGGCGTGATCAACTCCATCAGGATGTACGAGCCCCAGTGTGACTCGGGTACCGACCTGAGAAAGTCAGGAATGGCACCTCGGTAGATGTTGTTGCCGCCTCCTTCACGCTGCGGCTTCAGCACGTAATCTTGGCAGGCTTGAGGATCCAGGGCTTTTTTGCGGGCCTCGAGGCCTTCATCGCTCGTGTCCATGGGGTAGATGTTGGTGAATGTGCGCCACAGCTCAGCTGCGGCATCTGTGTCGTCGCGGATAAATCTGCCAAGCGCTGAGGGTGCCGATGACGGGCGCGGTGTAGCCAAGATCTGCTGCACCTTTTTCGTTCCGGCCAGCTGGGTCAAGACTGTAGGACACTTGATGGCATTGGACCGTTCGAGGTGGTACCGAGCCTCCCAGGCTTGCTGATCCGGGTAATCGGAGGGGCCGTATCCGGACCGCATATATATCACGGCGACTTCGTACACCTTGGCAGGGTTTCGTGGCAGGTGGTACAACAGCTCGCGCTTAGAGGTATCCGCGATCTTGGTGTGTTTCAAGATCTCGGCGTATGGCAGCCTAAAGACGGGAATATCGGGCGATGCCTTGATAACCTGGTATTCGAGGTGTCGTTGATCAAAGACATTCCTCTCCCCATCCTGCACAAGAAAGATGACGCATTTCTGATGGCCAAGATCGGACTTGGGATACGCTTGATATGCTGCCTCAATGCCAGCCGCCAGACCTCGTGTGCTGGTGTTGTCTGGTAGGTCTAGTGACCCTTGAGCAATAGCATTGCCCAGAAGTGGGTATTCCGTTGTGGCAAGGAACCTGGAAGTGTCAGAAGCATTACTTGTGTGGTTTGAGCCAATCCTGCGTACTTGTGGAGTTGAGAGGTGTAAGTCGAAAGACCACCGAATGAGGACGCAATCGTGTTGAACTCGACCTGTTTCACCTGCAATGAAGGGGGCGAGGCATGGATATCCTGGTGAACCATGTAGTCTGACCTAAACAGACCTAGGGACAAAGGCTGATTTTCATCAGATGGTGTTCAGTTGGTCTCATCCTGGGGCTTACCTGAGTATATCCCTCAGCCTTGACTTTGAGGTGGACATTCCATAAGTTGCGAATAAACTCGTCTCCATCTGCAACTCTTGAACCAGTTAGAATATGCCGACACTAGTCCAATGATTCGCCTACTCTTTGACAACCTGGGCTAGAAACTCCTCGTCTCGGCTCACAGAGGCATACAGCTCATTGTAAGTCCTCTGCACTGCCTTGCCCTGGGCGAAACATTGCTTGGGGAACGGGCTGGGGAAGAGAGTGACTGGGACATTTACAGCGGCAATGCCCTTGGGATCTGCCTCGGCGGCTATGACTGTTGGTGACGGCCTGACTGCGAGGCCATTTCCTATCGACCAGTCCTTGACCGTTTCGATGAGGGTTTCTTTCTCCTCGGCCTTGAGGGAGGGTGGGTATTCCCCGCTTGTGAGAGATGCCATGATGTCGAGGCTGACCGAGGTATTCGAGGAGATTCAAGATGCCTCTTGGATATCAATGAAGGAACTCTCGATCTAAAGTGAAAGAAAGGGAAAGGTGAAAGGTGAATATCACAGCCAGAAAGTCAACTGGTTTGCGTGATCGGGAAGAGTAGCGCCGGGACGAATGGCTTAATAATTCAGTGGGTGCTTCTAGACACAAAGTGGATGCAGGTGCGTTCTAACAATAGCTCCAGACGCCAGTAAGCTCTAAATCCGGTCAAATAGTGCTCAAGTGACAGAATATCTGGTAGCATAAGTCATGCATATCTATGAGAATTGGAACCTTCTTCTAAGGTTGATGCTTTGCTGAGATGTTGAGTGCTTCTTCTCTGGACCCTCGCAATGAGGGGTACGCGGGGTAATAAATGGGATGGGTATTTATTTGGTCGCTTTCTTGACTTTGTGATGAAGATTGACCACAGTAGCCGTGAATTGGTGAACATAGAGACGATTTACGGCCTAGGTTAGTTATGTTTGGGGTTACTGTGAAATACCTTAAGTTGATAACCGTAGTAACAAGCGAACCTAAGGATCGTCGACCCCCGGCATCTTAACAGAATCCCTACCCATATTGGGCCCTCTTTCTACGACGGAGGTAATAAAGGCATCTTGGAAGCCGACTGATTAGTATTCCTAGTTATATAAATCATTCTTTGCTTCCTTGCCTGAGTACCTAATTGGAGACCCTTCACGATGCAGCCTCCCGCCTAAGGTAAGAGTCAAGGTATCCGCTCGAGATATCCGCTGAGAGTCACGTGATAATCCGTTTGCGCCGCCCCGCTAATCGCCACTCTTTGGAAATATCTCTTGTATCCGTGTCGGGGAGCATCGCGCTTCGCAGGCTGGAGAAAAGCGCTTGAGCATTCTTTATCGACTAACAAAAACAACCTGTTTTTCACGCACAGCACTATTTCCCTTGATTTTCACTCTGTGGCTCCAGAAACGCAAACAAGCATATATACCGCGGCAGGTATTCTCATCGTTGTTGTGTTTGTTGTGGTGTTTGTAGTCTTGCAGCTGCAGACCCTGTCTCATCCCGTTGTCGCTCATCAAATCACCAAACACCGCAACAACGTTCGTTTGGTCTGCAGAGGCGAGACCGTGTTTTTCTTGTGCAGGCAGCCGGCGGCTATGCCACTTTCTTCCCGCATTGATCATTATCGCTGGGCCTATGCTTGGCAGACCTGGCAGACCTGGCAGTCTAGCTCAACGTAACAAGGCACACATTTATCAGGGCAAGTTTCTTTCGTGTCCAACTCTCTTTCTTCTCCGTCAGTCATTTTTGAAGCCTCTTTAAAAACTTCCACTAAACTCCAACAAGGCAACTCATCTACTGTGGCCCTCACAGCACGCGCAACACCTAATGGATGGCGTCAAAGGAGACGATCCCTTCCACTGGGAGGTGGACGCTGTAGTCCGTGAACTCAGCGCTCCTGGTCGCCCTTGGACCCGGGATCCAGCCTCCCTCGAGACTCGTATTCAAGATGAAGAGATTGACGGCAAGACCTTGTTGACCTTCGAGCATGTGTGTTCGCGACAGGAGTTGATGGAGTGCTTGGGCATCAGACTTGCTCGTCACAAAGCCGCTCTTGGGGAGGCTCTCGTCGACTTTCGCTCGAGAAGCCATGCGTATCAGTCATGGATGCGGGAGTTCTCGCGAAAACAATCTGGATACTATGAACCTGATGAGGGCGAGGCCCATCACGATGCAATCGAGTCAAATGCCACTCGCGGTTCATCGAATGCAGTTCACCAGAGTTCAGATGGGCTACCGAGCTTGGCCCCAGTCAACGAAGACCAACTTCCGGACGCCAATCCACCGACTGACCCCCTCTCTACAATCAATGAGCTTGAACAGCCCGCACAGCAGAGTGTATCGAACGAGGGCCAGCCCCAGACCCTACAGCCACAGAGCCATATCCCCGTCACCAAGGATTCCTATCCGCCTGTAGGCCTTGGTACCATCGAAACAACGCCGCAAGATGCCGGAGACGAAAGACCTGCTAAGCGCAAGCGCCTTGCCCCCATCCTCCTAGACAGCAAGCCACGCAACCTTGACCCAGTCTTTTTGCCTACCGAGGCAGACATGATCACGCATTCATATATCGACCCTCGAAGCTTCCCTTGGGAAACGGCTCCTCAACATGCTTATCTCGGAGACGGCGGCCTCAAAGCGATAACAACCATGTTTCCCAAGGAGCCCCTTAGCTCGTTAGTTATCGAACCAGACGACAACACATTCTCGATCGCCGTGCCAAACAGGATCCCCCCGGGAAGAAAGCTTGTGGCTAACCGGCGTGTCAAACGTCTCTTGGTCAACAATGGCCGCGGAAACACCGATTTACAAACTGTCTTGCAAAACGAGACGAACACCAATTCGTCGAGGTCGCCTAGTCCTGAATCCTACGGAATCTCGGACCTTGAGGAGGATCTTGACGAACAATCACTCAGAGAGATGGAGCAAGAGCGACTCGAAAAGGAAAAACTAGCCGCTCTCAATGCGGATTATCTAATCACTCCTCAGCGAGCCAAAGAGGTGCTTGATGAGGCTATCAGTGCTATGACGACGGCATGGCATGATACGAAGCTACCAAGGTACCAGAAAAGAGCGTATGGCTTGTGGCAACGCGCTCGGCGTAAGGGAACAAGGAGGAGAGATATCTATGATGCTCATGAGCAAGTCAGAAAGAGCAAGGGCCGCATGGAAAAGATTTGTCAAGAGATCCTCAGCCCGGATCAGAACTGGAAAAAGGAGTCCCACATTCGAGACCAAGCCAAATGTCTTGAGCAAACCCTTGCCGATACTCTTTATCAGACATGGCTCATTGACATGCTTGAGTCATCCTGTCCGCCCCCCAAGCCCCCGGGCATTCGTCGGTCGAAACCGAAAGCCGCGCAGCAGAAGGCAGATCTTCTAGACGAGGAAATTCTCACCAGTTCTGACGAGGATGAATTCATTGTGCCTGACGATGAACAGCCGTCCACGGGGGATCCTATGGATATAGTCCACGAGACATCCTCCGCCTTGGAGCCGTTTCCCCACGCTCTCAAAGAAGAGTCTCCGCAGTGTACCGATTACATTGATCTCACTCAGAATGACTCCCTACCGCCTACACCCGTGGACAGGAATATGTCAACTTATATTGACTTGTGCAGCCCCTCAAAGTCAGCAGAGAGTCCGCAACCTATCCCTCAAGAAGATAGCGGTCCTTCTTCACCCCTGCCAGGAGCAGCCCCGGCCTCTAACAACAGAGGAATTCCTGATCCTCCCTCACTCCAAACGCTCGGTAATATTCAAGAAATCGGTTGCAAATCACCTAAGACGTGGGTGAGAAAAAATGATCGATGGAGGTTGCTAGTATGTCTTATGTGGCATCTCGAACATTCTCGACGAAGCGCGCTTCTGCAGCTCATCCTGTCCAACGAACCCAATGTGCTTTGGAATAGTTTCGTCCAAGCATACCTCTCAAGTCCACCGGCAAGCCTCAAACAGTTGACACAGTCAGACCCCAAGACTGTTATGTTTGACCTTGTGAGACTATTCCACTGTTTTTTTCAGTGCCAAAACAACCCAGAAGAAATCGTCATCGGCTACAATATCAAGAAGTTGAGAAAGAGGCTCCACAGGGCACGAGGAATCTGGTTCAAGCCTTTCTGTGCATTCATAGAGGAGCTTGCCCCTGAGTTTCCTCAGGATAGCCAGATTTACAGACCTGACCTGGATGACATTTTACTTGGCGAGTTGGAAGGTGACCTAGACGCGCTAGGCGATCCAGAAGATGACGAGGAGGATGAAGAGCTGACCGGATTCAACGGCCGCAAACCGCCCAAAGAGATTGTGCGGAACAAGGAGGCAGTAGATCTCAGAGAGCAGGAAAATCAAAGGTTGCAGGAACAAGAAGCCCGCAGAGTGAAACTGCGAGAAAATCTTGCAAAGCAAGGCACAATATCTCAAGATCGTACCCGCCTCATCATCAACGAGAGCAAGGAAGAAGGTCAAAATCTCATCTACGTCCATGAGGAGATTGGCAAGTACATCAAGGACCACCAAATTGATGGTGTCCGCTTTCTATGGAACCAGATCGTCTCGGATTCTCAGTCGCGCCAAGGCTGCTTGCTCGCTCACACAATGGGACTTGGAAAGACAATGCAAGTCATCACATTCCTCGTTGCTTTGGCAGAGGCAGCGGCGTCCAAAGACCCGCGTACAAAGGCCCAGATACCCGAGGATTTGAGAGTGAACCGGACCTTGGTGCTTTGTCCTGCCTCATTGGTAAATAATTGGGAGGACGAGTTTCTCCGGTGGGCACCGATGGGTGTCCTAGGAGAAGTGCGCAAGGTCGTCGCAAAGGTTAAGAGTGAGAGTGAGAAATTCTCTCCAATCTCGACATGGGCCTCAGATGGAGGCGTACTCATCATAGGTTACAGCATGCTCAAGAAAGCGTTCGGAAAGTCCGAGGAGATAGCCGACCTTCTCATCGAGTCGCCCAACATCGTTGTTGGCGATGAGGCACACAGCATGAAGAACCCAACCAGTCAGACTCACAAGGCATGCCGACGCTTCAAGACCAAATCACGCATTGCACTCACCGGTTCGCCACTGTCCAACAATGTGCTGGAGTATTATGCACTGATCGATTGGGTGGCACCAAACTTCCTGGGACCTATTGCAGAATTCCGTGAAATCTACGCCAGGCCAATCGAAAAAGGCCTTCTTATGGAGAGCTCACCTTATGAGCGAAAAAGGGCTTTGATCAAGCTGCAAGCTCTCGAACAGATAGTTGGCCCCAAGTTTCACCGTCGCACAATGCAGTGTCTCAACAAAGATGACCTGCCCCCGAAACAAGAATTCGTCATTTTTGTCCCACCGACGGAGCTTCAGAAAACCGTTTACGAAATCTATCTCAAGGGTATTCGCAGGGGAGATGTAGACGTTAACGCCAGCGAACAAGGAGATCGCAAAGTGCGCGACCTTGCCGTTGCCATAATCGGTAGTCTTGGGTTGATTTGTGCCCATCCAAGATGTTTTCAGATAAGGGTCAACAACGTTCAGCGGGGTGTTTCTGAAACGAGGAGCAAAAAGAAGAACGAAAAGGAGAAGGATCAAGACAGGCAGTTCCCTCGGACCGTCATGCCTGAGTTTTTGAAGGCGCTCAAAGTACCCGATCCAGTGACGCCCTCTCTGTCTTGGAAAACCGAGTTGTTGACAATCATTCTTGATGAAGCCCACAAGGCTCATGACAAAGTCCTCGTATTCAGTCAGTCTCTGGATGCGCTGGATTACCTCGAGAATATGTGCAAAATGCAGGGGCGGAGAATCTCGCGTTTGGACGGATCGGTGCCTCTTGACGATCGCTCAGAGCTGATAAAGGAATTCAACAAAGAAGACAAGCAGGTCTTTTTGATATCGACAACCGCCGGAGGGGTAGGTCTCAACATTCAAGGGGGCAACAGGGTTGTCGTCTTCGACAGCAAATGGAACCCTGTTTCAGACATGCAGGCAGTTGGGCGTGCTTATCGCATCGGCCAACAGAAGCCTGTTTCTGTCTATCACTTTGTTGTAGCAGGCACACATGAGGAAACTCTCCACAACAAACATGTATTCAAGATGCAGCTCGCTTCTCGAGTTGTGGACAAGAAGAACCCGATCAGTTGGTCGAAGCGTCACGGCAAGCTCGTGGAATCCGTCCAGCCGAAACCAGCAGAAGACCTTGGACCTTTCCTCGGCAAGGATAAAATCTTGGACAAGCTGATTGAATTTCGAGGGGGTGGTGAAGCGATACGTGCTATCGTTTCCACTGATACGTTCGAGCAGGAAGATCCTCACAGCGTTCTGACGGAAGAAGAGAAAAAGACTGCGCACGAAACGGCAGAGATGCATAAGCTTCTTCTTAATAACCCCGAGGAGTACAGGAAAGTCAGGGACAAAGCGGATGAGAGAGAACAGGCAAGATTGCTATCGCAACAAGCACTACCAATGGCTGGCCGCCTGGGTCTACCATCTCACCGACCGTTACCTCAATCGCTTGATGGGGCATCAGACGTGCCTGGTCACTGGGACAATTCATTTTCACCGACTGCGCCGACTCTAGTGGCCAGCAGACAGCTTGTGGAGGGCCATTCCACGGCAGGGTCTCACCGTGTTCCCTTCTCTGATTTCCCAACCCATCCTTCTATCAAGCCTGGCGGGCCTTCACCTCAGCCCGGGACACAGGCTGTGGGACTGGTCCCGATGCCCATGGCTGGGGCGAACACATTCTTTGGGGAACACCAGCGATCAGCACAAGCATCATCGCAGGCTCTAATATCAACCCAGGCCTCGGCAGCATCCAAAACTCCAGCACCGGGCCATACTCCAGCATCGGGCCAGACTCCAGCTACCGGCCCCGCAACCGCGCCGGTCACGACCCACGCACCGAAAGAGGATCCCAAGTCGCCACCCCGCCCGGCAACCCAGAGCAGCATCTTTAAGGGAGATGGTCTCTTAAAAGTGTCCCAGATCCCGGCAAAAGTAGAGTTTGGAAAGCATCTCCGGGAGAGGGTTCAGAGCTTGCAAGAACGCGGCGTGCCACGAACGGACGGAGTACCTGTCCACCTGGCCAAGGCTGTGACGGACACGGTGGATTCGCTCCGCAAGAAAAGGGCGTTTGGGTTCTTGCCCGACACTCAACACTGGAAACACCTGGATGAGCTGCTAAAGCATGACAAGTTCGTGATCTCAATCATCACAGGCCACTTCAGCGCAGAGTACGTTGCTTTCGCCAGCAAGGAGGAGCTGGAAAAGAGGATCCAGACTATCAACTGGCTTGAAGAGTCGGATATACCCGCCCAAGGCCACAGGAGGTTGAACTCACCTGATCCGAATGTATGAAGACCAACCGTCCCGGTAATACCTTTGCTTTGAGACGAGTCTGGCTGACATATTGTCTCAAGAACCTACAGAACATTCGGCGCCGCAGCTTGCAACAGGACGAGACGCGACCACTAGCGAGGGACGATATGAAAGTGATGCGGGAAGCGATGGACAATAGGAAACACAGAGCATTCCGCCTGCCACCATGGGCAAACCAGGCCCTTGATGAAGCGAAGAGCCGGGCGTCCCCGGCTGTAGAAACATCGGAAAGACAAGCTGAGCCCAGGAACGGGACGGTGCGCGAGGGATAAGTGTTTATAGCGGAGTGGTGGAGAGGAGGGAGGGAGGGAAGGATTGCAAAGGCGTTTTACGGTGTGTCATTTAAGCCCAAAGATACCCATTTTAAGAGGATGCTTTACTGCTAGAGAGGGGAGAGATTGTCCAAATGGACGTGTACAAGATATAGTGGATGTATGTTGTGATTTAAACACCACCGAAACCAAGTCGCTTTAAACTGAAATGTTGGCGATGAGGAATCAATTAGCTTGGGCTTTGGCCTGTTAATTTTCTCAACAAGTTCATATTCGACCCTCTCTGACTCTTCCAGACTAGTTGAAGGTTGCGCTAAAGGCGGACTCGTCGCCGAGGTTAGGTGAGGGAAATTCCACAGGGTAATTGCCTTAACTAACGGCTGAGAGTGGGACAAGACAAAGTAAGAAATTCTCCGTTTAGTTAGAAACCCCATAGACTGGCATCGGCTTATGCCGCACGCAAGGATCAATGCCTTTTTGTCAGCTCTTTTCTATGCCACTGAAGTGGAGGAAGATGGAGACTAGTTATTGTCGGAGCAGTGGATCCCTCGATGAATCGTACGAGAAGGAATGGGCATTCTAGATTCCGCCCGAATGTGACGAGAAGTTGTCTTCTCAAGAGAAGTCATAGAAGAGTTTACCAAGGGCGCGAGCGATACCGGCGGAAGAATTTGCCTATTTGGACAAGAATTGATCCGTGACGCACAAGATAGAGTTGACACTCGCTTTGTCGCCTTTCAATGATCACGGGACATTTCCATCCCTGGAAGCAGGGGTTGAACCAATCATGAGCGAGGTATTTCCTTCTCGTCAACGTCCTGAGTTCCGACTCGGCCCTGGCCGTCGTATTCCACATTTGCTACTGCTGCAGGCGCTTGTAACCCGTACCCTTGTAGGTGTGTGCCTGGCCGAGTATTCGTACCTTTTCCATCGGCATTACGGTGTATGACCCATGATGGAAATGCAAGACCGTTGACGGCGCATCGAATTGTGCAGAGCATATGTATGTAGTACCGTAAAAAAATATGTATTGGTTGTTGATGGGGGTGGTGGCCAAACCCTTCATGTGTGAGGCATCTGGCCAAGGTACCTGGTACAAAAGAGCCCAGACCACGGCGTTTCCTTGAGCCCAACGTGAGCCAAATTGCGGGTGGAAGACGCATCGACAACGGCAGACAAGAAGGTACCTGCGACTTGCCCAAATGGGGCAAAAAGCGCGGAGTTGCTTCTACGGAACCGAAACGGAGGATTTTATGGTCAGCGACCGTCTTTGCCGAACCGCCGGCCTCTAAGGTACCTCGATTCCTCTCTTTCTACCGCCTCTTCTTCTTCCTCTTCTCTTTCTTTCCTTCTCTTCTTCTTCTCTCCAACTGATCTTGTACTCCACCAAACATCCATCTCCACATCTAGAAAGACGCAATTGCTTCTCTTTCGTCTCGCTTGTTCTGTGTCGAACACGCGTGCGACCGAGTGCAAGCCCCTCGTCACTTTTTTTTGGCCCTGGCATAATTATTTGCCCCTCTACAATTGTTGCGTCCTCAACTTCAGCTTTTGCCCCTCCGGTTCGCGATACTCCCACAAGGCATTGTCCTCTCAACTTGCACTCTTTCAACGAGCATCGTTCGACTACTCGCAATCATGGACGCCGTCCTTCGCCAATCCAAGGCCATGTGCCCTTTCTTGAAGACGGCCTCTCCCGCCACACTGCGTGCCCTGTCTACCTCGGCTCGCCCTCAGGCCGCCCTCCCCTCGGCTCCCGCATCGCCCTGCGGCGGCACCATGTCCAAGCTTCAGCTGCTCGGCCAGCGATGCCCCGTCATGGGCAAGGCTATGGCTGTTCAGACGGCAAAGCACCGCGCTGCTGCCTCTGTTCGTGCTTTCTCTGGCCACACCAAGACTGGCAAGGCCAAGATTCACACCACTCGCAACAAGGAGGCTCGCGCTGTCGACCGCCCAATCTTTGAGGGTCGCGATAATGGTATGTCATCGTCATCATTCACATCAGCATCGCTGCATGTCCTTCGAGTGCAATTGATCGTAGGCTAACCCTTGTCAATCAGCTCCTGTTCCTCCTGGTGTCAACCGAAACGCTACCTCCACGTCCCCCGTCGCTGCTGCTGCAGCCGCTGGCTTCCGCTCCCCTGGTAAATTCGATTACGAAGGGTTTTACAATGCCGAGCTCGATAAGAAGCACAAGGATAAATCGTATCGCTACTTCAACAACATCAATCGACTAGCCAAGGAGTTCCCCCGAGCGCACATGTCTGATAAGGAGGAGCGAGTTACCGTCTGGTGCGCTAACGACTATTTGGGCATGGGTCGCAATCCGCACGTTCTGAACAAGATGCATGAGACTTTGGAGGAGTACGGCGCCGGTGCTGGTGGAACTCGAAACATTTCTGGTCACAACAGGCACGCCGTCGAGCTTGAGGGTACTCTCGCCAAGTTGCACGCGCAAGAGGCGGCTCTCGTCTTCAGCTCTTGCTACGTTGCCAACGACGCGACCCTGGCTACTCTTGGAAGTAAGATGCCAGACTGCGTCATTCTTTCGGACAGCTTGAACCACGCCTCTATGATTCAGGGTATTCGCCACTCTGGCACCAAGAAGATCGTCTTCAAGCACAACGATGTCCAGGATCTTGAAGCCAAATTGGCGTCTCTTCCCCTACATGTGCCCAAGATCATCGCATTCGAGTCAGTCTACAGCATGTGCGGCTCAATTGGCCCCATTGAGGAGATTTGTGATCTTGCGGACAAGTACGGCGCCATCACCTTTCTCGATGAAGTCCATGCTGTCGGCATGTACGGACCTCACGGTGCTGGTGTTGCTGAGCACTTGGACTGGGAGGCGCACGTTAAGGGCGCACCTCGAGGAACCATCATGGACCGAATTGACATCATCACCGGCACTCTAGGCAAAGCATACGGTTGTGTTGGTGGATACATCGCTGGCAGCGCCAAGCTCGTGGACATGATCCGCTCTCTGGCTCCTGGTTTCATCTTCACCACTTCGCTGCCCCCTGCGACTATGGCTGGCGCCAAGACCTCTATCGAGTATCAGATGGACTACGATGGCGATCGACGTCTTCAGCAGCTGCACACCCGCGCCGTCAAGGAGGCCATGAACGCCCGTGACATCCCCGTCATCCCTAACCCTTCCCACATTGTTCCTGTTCTGGTTGGAAACGCCGAGACCGCCAAGGCTGCTTCAGATATGCTTCTCAACGACTACGGAATCTATGTCCAGTCTATCAACTACCCCACTGTCCCCGTTGGCCAGGAGCGTCTACGCATTACGCCAACCCCTGGCCACACCAAGGAATTCCGAGATCAGCTCGTCCAGGCAGTTGACGAGATCTGGACTCGTTTGGACATTAAGCGAACCTCTGATTGGGCTGCCGAGGGCGGCTTCATTGGCGTCGGCGAGGAGGGCAACGTCCCGCAGCCCTTGTGGACCGATAAGCAGCTCAATGTCGAACAGGCTACTAAGGAGATCCAGGCTACTGGCCAGGCTACCAACAGTATCACGGAGGCGCTCCTCGAGCTCGAGTCGAAGCAGACGTCCGAGGCTGCCGCCACTGCTTAAGCGTAGGGTATGCCTATCAGCACCATCATGCTGCGAACACCAGTGAATTCGCAACAGCAATCAAGTTCCATTCTATATAGCAACCATTTTGAGAGATATCTGTTACAACATATCCTGGTATTGCCTGGGTAAGAGAATTGAATACTTTTTGACCATGCTACGAAACGTGGCACATATGGATCATCAACACACAAACTATTGTTTCTGCTTGTTCTGTGACTGTTTTTAATACTTTTGTGAATGCGCCGTCCTTGGTCACGAGCCATCCTGGGATAAACACCAAAGATAGAGAGTGTGGGATAAGCTTTCAGACTTATCACTAATATGTAAAGCCTAGGTGACAACAATAGATGAAAGTACTTCGAGGATGATCTTGGCTTTATGGTGATGAACGCCTTTTCTCATATTGACTTCATAGTCTCTTGAGCCATGCTGTAAAGTGGTAAAGGTGATGACTTTATAGTCAGGTAGTCACGCCAGGTCAGTTCCGGGGGTTTGGGAAAACCATTGGCCGAAGGTGTGCATCGGCCTGTCAACTCCCGTCCCGGTTCCCCCACAAGGCTGAGGTGACAAAAATAAGGCTAATCTTGACCCATAAACATCGCAGAAACAGTACCCCTGTCTTTCTTTCACCCAGATATCGCCAGCGAGTCGGATGATCGGCGCAATTTTGGTGCTCCGGCTCCGTTTTCTACGAGGGACCCCTGCGAAATATACGGCTTCAGACGTCAAACAGCCTCCGAGGCGAAGGGGAATTCTCTGGGCGTGGAGGATGTCGTGGCCGTTTTCTACTCCGTCTCCTTTTCAAACCATCCACCAACGTGCAGATAAGACATTATGACAAGATGAACCCTGGCAGAGTCCAGTCGAAGAACAAGGGGCCCAAGGCTTGCACGACATGTGCCAAGGCAAAGGCGAGATGCAATCCAGGACCTGATGGGAGCCTCAAGTGCGACAGGTAAGTCGACATGATTGGATCGAGTACGGAGAGCGTTGGCCTTGTTTTGCTTCCGGTCACTGCGGTCAGACTTGTTCTGTGGAGGTTGGCTGTCTCTGTTGGCTAACATTGGTTACCAAACTCCCAAGATGCTTCCGGCTCGACAAGCCTTGTATATCCCAGACTCCGGCTCCGCCCCGGCCACGGAAGAGCCCCAAGCTGTCCAAGATTGCGGCCCTGGAGAAGCGTCTCGAGGAGCTGTCGTCTCATGTCCAGCCTGATTCCTCCGACGGGTCCTCCTCTACTCCTTCACCCCCGAGGGAGCCTGTCTCGGAGCTCTGTGCCAAGACTGATAACTGGGATCTCAACCACCTGTTCCCTTCGAAGCAGGGTGCAGACAGCAATCCAGGCGCACATCCCCCGGCGGGGGCTCCAAACAAATCCCGGCCGTGGGACTCGTGGTGGCCCACGCCCCGGGAGGCGGACCTGCTCTTGGGGAATTTTAGAACCGTCCATACCGTCCTGTTCCCGTTTGTGCGGGTGCCGGAGCATCTAAATGCCCTGGAACTGAGGGAGCACCGGCCCTTTCTGTGGAAAGCGGTCATGATGGTGGGGTGCTTCCTCGACGGGGCCAGACAGGTCAAGTTGGGTGAGGAGCTATTGGCTGAGATTGGACGGGCAGCGGTTGTGGATGGGCTGAAGAGTCTCGATCTGCTGCAGGGCTTGCAGATATTGCTTTCATGGTGTGTAGGAAGCATTGGAGCTGTGCCATGCCGTACTGTGCTAACTTGATTCAGGTTTAGCTACTCGCTGAAGGGCTCACAAGTGACGAACCTGCTCTTCCTTGCTCGGTCTATGTGTGTGAACCTGACGTTCAAGGAAGATGCCAGCCTTCAAGGAGAGGCCATGGCTCAGAACCTCGACCACATGAGAGCATACGCGGGCACTTATTATCTCAACACTCTGTATGTGCTTGGATCCTTGCCAGAAGACCTGCAGCTAACTTCCAAGCAGGGTGTTTACGCAAAACAAACGCCCCGATGTCTTGATGAACACCAGTCAACTAGAAATATGCTGCAAGGTTCTCGAAGCGACGACGCAGTACCAGTCGGACGAGTACCTAGTGAAGCTGGTACGGATTCAACAGCTCGCCCAGTCCATTTCTCTCGCCATGACCACAGAGAATCTTGAACAGCAGGTAATGAAACTACCTCTGACCGTGATAGTGCGGTCATTCCAGGATCAGCTGGATCAGTACAGTAACTCACTTGGTCCACGGCTTTCTGATAATGGTACGATGAATCCCTTTCGATGTTACTTCCCAGCTTACACCCGCCTTAGACACACTCAAGACCCATGTCAATGTAGCCGAAGTCCTCCTCTACGAAATCGCCCTCTCGGAACAACACACGGCCGCTTTGTACCTCCCCTTGAGCGAACGTCTGGAGCTCCTGTGGAGCTGCCTCCGGGCCCTCAAGACCTTTTTCGACATTCGTTTCGCCCACCGCGAGCTCGAGCGCCCACGCTTCCTGTGCCTCAGCGCTAACGACTTGGTCTACACCATAATGACGGGCATCAAGCTTATGACCCTGCAGCTCCCTGGATGGGACCTTGCTCACATCCACAACGAGCTCGACATGGTTCAGGTCATGGAGTCGCAGATCTCTGATCTAGTCATTATCATTGCGCGCCGGAAGCAGGGAAATATGCTTGGGACCCCGACGCCGTCGGGTGTTGTTGCGCCAGAGCCACCTGAGGATCCATTTGAGCGGCTGGTGCGGCAGCTCAAGATGCTGAGCGGCCTGGTCGGAATGGAGCTTGGAAAGTTGAGGGCTGGGGCGCTGAGTGTGCCGGCGATGAATCTTAGTCCAGACCTCTTGTCGGGGGATCTTGGCAGCGACTTTTGGTCTGGAGCGGCATCGGGCTTCAATGTGTGGAATATTGTAGGCGATCCAAGTGTGTTGGATGGGACTATGCAATGAGATGCCATAGTATATGAATTGGCGTTGGAGAGGTTTTACGGCGTTATTTGACGACATAAGCTTACTGGTTCAGGAGGTTGATTTGGATACTCATATAAATGTTGCCAACAGAGATTCTATTTGAGATGATCAAGCATATCCAACTGTGTCTACCCAGTTCTTGGCTCTTGGTTATGACTTTTTGGTATTTCCAGCCGCTCTACTTCTCGTCGACATCTTTCACCTCGACGACCTGCACTTTAGCCATGCACAACCACCGAAGATCGCCTTTCGCAGTCGCCTGTCGAATGCCATACAGCTCATCCAGGAATACAGGCACAAAAGTACCCGGCCCACGAACCTCACTCCTCTCGGCCGCCAACTCGGCTGCGAGCCCGAACATGACGGTGCCAGCCACAGCAGCCAACAGCGGATCAGCCCCATGTGAAGCAACCATGGCGCTCACAGTTGTGCCGAGCGTGCATCCAGTGCCGGTGATCTCGCCGAGATAGGGGTGACCGTTGCTGACAGCCAAAGTGCGGGAGCCGTCGCTCAGGAGGTCAGTCGCGCCGGTGAGGAGAACGACGGCATGACGACGGAGGGCGATGGAGCGCACAAGAGAAGCCTTTTGCGCGAGGGTGAGGGACGAGACTGAGTCGACGCCGCGCTGATTAGTTGTAGCACCGGCGACGGTCTGGATCTCGCTCTCGTTGCCCTTGATAACCGTGAAGTGACCAGCCTCGAGGAGGGTCTTGACGGCGTCGCGGCGGACGGCGGTTGCGCCGGCGCTGGCAGAGGTGAGTGAGCACGGATGATACTGTAGCTGAAAGAGAGATGACTTACCCAACAGGGTCAAGGACCACAGGCCGTCCGGCGTCATTGTACGCCTTGAGGGCCTGAAGGTAGTTTTTGAGGCCGTCAGGGGTAACGGTGCCCATGTTGACGACAAGGGCGGCGCCGAGCTTGGCGATATCGGCGGCTTCTTGGGCGTAGTTGGCCATGATGGGACTGGCACCGACACAAAGAGCTACATTGGCTGCAAAGTTTTGAACAACCTGCGTTTTCTGAATCAGTACGAACACAACGAGTAGCGGGGGCTATACTCACTAGGTTGGTCATGTTGTGCGTGAGGGGCTTCTTGTCCGCTACGGCTCTGACAACCTGGGGGATCATGGCCATGACGACCTTGGCGAGCATATCACGGGCGGCTGCGGCCGGATCAGAAGCGGCCATGATGGCGCTCACGACTGCGACGCCGTCGAGGGCCTTGGTAGGAGAGCGAGCAGCGGCGATTACGGTAGCGGCGTTGCCAGCGTTGATGCCGCCGATACAGACGGTTGGGACGGGGCCATGGCCGGCAGCGGCGAGGGCGGAGAGGATCTCATAAAGGCCCGAGGTGCCGATGATGGACTTTGTGTCTTTCTTGCTAACAGTTAGGATAGGGGGGTTAGCAAAGTGTTGATGGCGGGGTTCGCTATATCTTACTTACGTCTGGGTAGAATAGACGGTACCGATACCGAGATAGTCGGCGCCGGATTCACAGGCGCGGATAGCCTCTTCCTCGGAGCTTGCAGTGACGCCGATGATCTTGTTTGGTCCCAGAAGCTTCCTTGCCTCTTCGTAGGCTAAATAGCACGTCGTTAGTCCTACATCTTGATCGCCAGCTTCAACCTCAGCGAGGGACATTACCCATATCGTCCTGTCCAATGTGCACACCCTCGCAGTCCACTTCCACAGCAACGTCCACGCGGTCGTTGATGAGCAGAGGGACATTGTAGCAACGGGCGATAGTGTGCAGTTTACGAGCTGTTTCGACGGCGACGCTGCGCTCGCTGTGCTTGTCTCGAAACTGCAAGACGGTGACGCCGCCTCTCAGCGCAGCCTCGACGACTTTCTCGATATCGCGATCGCCGAGAATAGCGGGCGTTGAGTCGGTGACCAGGTAGAGGCCATAGTTGACCGAGGGTTTGGCCATTTTCAAGTTGACTTCTTTGTGAGGGGCTGTCGCGGGGTTAGTTTCAAGATTGATAAGATTAGATGAGAAATGACCAGAGGGGGTTTATACCTGTGCGTTGACGAGATACCCGTTCGATATAAAAGATGTCGTTGAGAGTATGAATGACTGAGTGGAGTGACGAGGTGAGCGACTAAAAGTCAGTTGGTGAAGCTGGGCGGAATTGACGACATATTATGACATGTATGACATGGGGTAATAATCGCGACACTCGAGTACCTCAACAAGCTTGAAAACTAACCAACAAGTCTATCACTGTTTACAATGTCTATGGTTATCTTGAGTAAAACATTATATGATTATTCCACTTTCAATGTCTTTTTGAAACCATTATCCGGCCATTGTCTAAAACCTCGAGATATCCCGTCCAAAGATCCACGTAACCAACCAGTAAAACGGAATCATGATCTTGTTCTTCAGACTCATGCTCTTGGTCAGATAAGCCGTTCGCCACAAGATCCACGCTGCTCGGCCCGTGAGCTCGTCAGCGCCGTTTTGATGAATAGCCCGCCATCCGCCAAGATACGCCATCGTGCCCCAGTTTCTGAAGTGAAAAGGCGCTGTCGGAGGCCCCTGGGTCGACGTTCCAGCGTTGAATCTCTTGCCCAGGTATGTAGCTTGTTGGCTCGCGACTTGTGCCGTTGCAGGGAACGACTCGCCCTGAACAACAGCGCAGTCGCCAATAGCGTAGACATCTGGGAGTGTCTTTTTCAGGGCATTGCCATTGCTATCCTCAGTCTCAAGTTGCACGCGGAGGTGGTTGTCGACCGAGAATCCTCCTGTCTTGTAGTCCTTGGCGATCTTGCCTACGCCCTGGATCTCGTGATCGACGAGTCTACCGACGAGGGGGTTTTGCATGAGACCTGTGCTCCAGACGACAACGCCAGCAGCGACTTCTTCAGGCTCCTCTTTGATGCTCATGAGGAGCACATCGTCGTCGCGACGGATGCGCTGTAGCTGATGCTCCGTCTTGACGCGGATGCCTCTGCGGCTAAACATGTTGGTCGCGTACGCGGCGAGGTTACGGTCAAACATGGGGAGCACCTTGGGGGCGATGTCGTAGATGGTGATGGCGACGTGAGGCATGAGCTCAGGATACAGCTTGGCCAGATCCTCGTGCACGAGATCGTGAAGCTCTGCGGCAAATTCGATACCTGTAGGGCCGCCGCCCACGACGGCAAAATGCAGCAGCCGCTTCCTCTGAGCATCATCTGCGCTTGGCAACGCAGCCTGCTCAAACTTCTGAAGCACCTTGAGACGAATAGTACGGGCGTCGGTAGCATCTCGAAGGAAGCACGCGTGCTCTTTGACGCCCTCAACACCAAAAGTCTGGCTGTAACACCCGACAGAGATGACAAGTTTGTCGTAGGGAACCTGAAACTCCAGACCCTTGAGGAGATCTTTTCCGGTGCGGGCCGTGATACCATCGCGCTGGTTAGCCTCAACAGTGATGGTCTTGTTGGCAAAGTCGATATCAGACGCCCACGCCTGGTGGAACTCATCCAGGTTCAGCTTGCGACATGGCTCAACTGCAGCGCGGAACTCGAGGGTGCCGACTGCTGTTGATGCGATGAGGGGAGTAAACACAAAGTGAGAGCGAGGCGAGATGAGAATCCGAGAGGCTTTTGAGGGAGATATTGTCCTTGCGAGAGCGTATCCGGCCCATCCGGAGCCCAGGACGACGATGCGCTCCTTTGAGCCTGAGAGGAAGCGAGCCATTGTCAGCGAATTTCTCGAGATTATCATGTATAGGTAGACTGGGAGACTGAGAGACTTTAAGAGCAAGCCTGGTAACGCCTGATTTACTCACCTTGAGCTACTGTGCTGGCGAGCCTCTTACAGGAGAGACGAGGAGTCACTTGGCTCCTCAGCTTCACCAACAGACGACTCTCTTGACGCGCGAACCCGATCATGGGATTCATGGCGTTTTCTTCTGGCCACTCAAGTATGAAGGAAGTCACTAGCAGATTGGCTAGTAACCAAGTAGAAAGTAATGAATCTGTCTCGAGAGGAGTAGAGTAGAGAGTGTATTCCGTAGCTAAGCGATATCTTGGACGGCCCGTGTAAGTGGATTAGTCTAGCCGTGCTGAGGGAGGGTGTCGATCCACTAGTAAGCAGCCCGGTTTCGGGGAATCAAAGCTGAAGAGGAACAAGAAGAAAGTGATGGTAACGAATTCAACAATTACTGCTGAGGCCGTGGCTAAGCGGCATTGCTGATATTATATTAACCCATCGTCATTCTTGGCTTGCATATAGAAGAAAGACCGTTCCTCCAACTATGGCTTAGCCTCACCTCGAAACTCTCAAGGTGCAGCTACCGCATCCGGGCACAACGGGTACCTACCCTGCATCGTCGTTCCCTGCTAGTTCTGCTCAACAGCCCCGTATCCCGGTATCTTCGCTACGTATCGGCATCCTCAATTCCCCGGCGAAGCCCCCCACCACGATAATTGACCGGGGATATCCGGTTTCGCTCACCTTGGGAAACCTCTCCGCGTGTCCGTTGTAGGCATCTATCATAGTTCCCGGCTGCCCGAGCCTACGGTACCTGGCTCTCACATGCCTGTCAATGCTGTCAACGCCCCTGTCATATCATCAAACTTCTTTTACATAGAAAACTTTCTAGAGACAACTTCTACGTCATAGCCTGCTTATTCCAAGCCTTGAAGAAACAACTCCAAATCCTCCCTTCCTTCGTCCGTTCGTCCGTCTCATGCTGATATCTCCCCATTCATCCTTTTACTGTAACATGGCATCCAAGCTCTCGCCCAGCACTCCCTCAATCTTGACGATCCATCGGTGCGTCTCACGCTCAACCACCTCGTCATCGTCCTCCTGCAGCTCGCTGATCCGAGGCAGCATCTCGTGCAGCATCGACAGCCACTCCTCTCCCAGCCGATCCGTCAGTGCTTGCTCGCACTTGACCGCCGCTAGTCGCACTGCCGCCGACTCTGATCTCAGATGCTTCAGCAGTGCCGAGTTGAGCTCCTTCTGGTGAGCCTGTGAATCCGCTGCCGAGGCGAGCTCGACCGTCGTCGGGATCAAGTCCTGCGTAACGTCTACCGAGCCCGCATGTGAGAACTGCTCCATCAACACCGGCCCAACCGCGCTAAAGTGGGCCGGCGCTTGCCAGAAGTCATCTTGATCGTGCTCAAAACAGCTGGCCAGTGTCTGCAAAACCCTTGTCCACAGCTGTCGTTCCTCAGGGTCGTTCAAATCCACCGTCTTGAGCGTCTTGACTGCGTCGTCCACAATGTACGTAGCGTAGTTGGTGACAATCGATTTGAGGGTCCCAAACAAGGCTTGCAGGAACCCATAGACACTGTACTGGCGCAGCGAGCGTCCAACTCTGTCGTTCTTGGCGAGACCAGAGCTTGACCACTCGATGAGCTGGACAAACACTGGTCGGAATGCTGCATCGTTGAGCTTGTAGATCATCTTCAACCCCTTGTCGTTTGCGCTGGCGTCGAGGGCGCTGAGCTTCAGAAGCGATTGCTCGCCCAAATCACCCTTGGAATGCTCCTGTCGTCGAAGATCAAAGACCTTCATCAGTATACTCGACAGAAGCGTAGCGTTCTTCGAGATCCCGGACTTGGGATGCTTGTCAATAGCCAAGCCCAGCACGTCGAGGTGTTCAGCAACAGCCTGCCACAGTTAGATACAGCTTCACATATACTGCTTGGGGTAAACTTACAGAGAATCCAGAGCTCTGGGCACTCTCCCAGTTTCGATCCAAGGCCGAAAAGATCTCCTTCGCCTCAAGCTGCTTAGCCAAGAAGTGAAGGCAGTCAACGCGGCTTTCCCTTGTCTCATCGTCCAGCTCAATCTCGGCAGACTTATTAGAGACCTCCAGAATCCGGTCAAGATAGGTCGAGAGCATGTAAGGAAGATGTTCGGCGAGGGCGCTGATGAATCCGTAACTAGCCACGTGAAGTTCTTCATCCCGAGTCGCTTCCTCCAAGCTGTCGTTGAGGTAAGCCACAGCCTGCGGAATCGCGCTCGGTAGCACAGGCACAATGGCATCCTGCAACACATCCACAAGCGAAGTCAAGCACAATAGTGCCATGACTCGAAGACGTTCTTCAGACTGTCCCAGGCAGTGCTCGCCAGCAATTGTTGTCGCTGCCCCGACGACCGCCTCGATGTCCTTCTTGCCATACTTCTCTGCAATCTTGTCGACACAAGTGACAGCAGTGTGCTTGTACCGCATGTCGCTGGATTCTCTGATCCCAGCCGTGAGCTGAGGCAGGAATGCCAACAGCACTGTTCTTGATGCTGGGTCGGTGTTGCTCTCCTGCTCGACCCGAACTTCGAGCGCGCGGAGAACCTTTTGCCGAAGTCCCATGTCTGGCCTGTCGAGTAGATTTTCGACGGCCTTGATGAACTCTCCGATCGACAGCAAGTTAAGATGGTTCGAGAGAGCTTGGCCGCATCGGTTATGGAGAGTCTTACTCGCCTTGACCGTGTCTGCCAACACAAGAATATTCTCGAGAAGTGTTGCATAAAGCTCCCTCAGTCGGGAAGCATCCATGTCGTCCTTCTCCATTAGAGCCCCAATTTGAGTCTTGAGTTTCTTGTTGGCCAAAAAGCTGGGGAAGGCTGATAGTTGGCGGAGAGCAACTTCTTCCAGATCTTTTGTGTCTTTAGAGTCTCTATCATCACTGATGCCAAGAAGGACAAACGAGATCCCAGGCTTCGTCTTGAATAGATCAGCGATGAGATCGAGCAGTTTCACCAGAGTTTCGAGCTGTGTCTGAATGCTGAAGTGGTTCAGCAGCTCGACCACAAACTGCAGAAGAGCATCACTGGGTCCGTAGCGATCCACCAGCATGCTAATGAGGGCGTGGAGGAAGTCTTGAGGACCAAGAGTCTCGACGAGAGCAACGAACAGGCCCTGCCTCCGGTGGGCTGGGATATGCTCATATGCGGTGGTAAAGCTCACAAGGATATCAGAAGCGCCGGCAACAGGACTCTTCTGTCCCTGACGCAGAGACTCGATCAGGGGAGGAATAACCTCCTTGATGGTCTGGGACACGACATGAGCAGAGTAGTCGTCGCTCTGACGGAGGACAGAGGTGCCCATAAAGGTGAAGATAGGCATGACGCTGTGAAGCACAAGGTTCGGGGCAGTAGTGGCCAAGCTTGCAATCAGAAGCAGCGCAGCATTCTGAACAACAGGGCTAGAGGACTTCTGGATGCAGTTAACAAGCAGATCGCCATAGCCACCGGAGCTGTCGATCTTCAGCTTCTTGTTGGCCTTGTATGTTGGCATCATGGCGAGCAGACTTCGCAAGATCAGGTTCTGTAGGTAGCCTAGCTCCGAGCCAACGACTGTTCTAAAGTGCTGAAGCTCAGATAACGCTGTGAAGAGGCCATCAAGAAGCTCGGGGTGTTCGACGGGGTCAGAGTTCTCGACCAGCTGAAGAACAAAGGTAACCTTTCGCAGAGCTTGGCTCAGCTCAGGAGTGACCTGGGTAATAAGGCCGCGGTCACCCCCAGAGGAGCTTGTTCGTCGTCGCTTGTTGGGTGGCGGCTCGGTGATCATCTTGGTTCCAGTTTGAATGGAATCGAGGAAGAACGCAAGAATGTCTGTGGTCAATCGCACATGTCGCAGGAGATCAGCAGCCTCGGCGGGCACAACCGACTTGGAATCAACGACTGTAGATTCTTGCGAGATCTCTAGCAGCTGCTCCGCCGCCATAAACTTAACATCGGGCTTCATCGAGGACCACATCTTCTTGATTCTTGCGAAGATGGCACGAATGAGATCGGCCTTTTCTCGCTGCTCTGGCTCCCTGAGAAACTCCAAGAAAAACTCCAGCCCTGCAGTGTCGTTGGGAACAACGACATCAACGAAGCGGGTGTCCATATCTGGTTTCTCCAGTCGCCCGGAGCTGCAAAGTTTGGCCGCCTCGGTTTCGCCAAGACTAGCCCACCACTGCAAAGCTGGGAGTAGAAGCTGAGTTCTGGTTGTGGTGCTGACTCCCCTTACTTCGTTGACAGTCTTCAACAGTCTGTTCTTTACAATGATCAGGGGTGTGTTGACGATATGCGATGCGATAAAATGGAGTAGAGACAGTCTGCCTGGCTGAGACAAGTGGTCCTTCTTATCCAGGGCAGGGTCGGGCTTGGATTGGTATTTGCCCTGCTCGACCGAAGTCCTGAGAACGGCGGAGATGTGTTCAGGATCCATGACACACTCCTCGACAGTTGGCAAGATTTGTAGGTGGAGGACCTTGGCGACAATGTCGGGAGTCAGAGAAGCCGTTTCCTTGGATTTTCCGTACAAGGTCCCTTCACCCCAGATATCGAGCCCTTTCGAGGGAACAGGCGGAGTGTACAAACCAGTGATGACGGTGATCAAATCGGCAGCGGCCTGACGAACTCGTTTTGAAGGATCGCTCAGGGCAGAAACGCAGTATGGGAGAAGAGCTTGAAGATCAGTCTTGCCAGCATCACCGGCCTTGAGTCTTCTCTTGACCATATCCAGGGCTGCAACTCTTGCTAACGCCGGATACGGGCCACACCAAATGCGGATGAAGAAGCTAAAGTAAGTGCAATCCTTGAAGGCAGACTGTCGGCAAAGCTTGGGATTTTGTTCGAACTCGGAAAGCAGGTCGGACTCTTGAGAGTTTTCGGACACGACGGAGAAGAAGATGTGGCTGAACTCGTCAAAGATCTCTCCTGGCTGAGGAAGGAGGCACGGGGAAAGGGATTCGGATCGATCAGAGAGCTCCTTGAGCAACAGGCCGAGATCTTGAGCAGGTTTCTTCTCCTCACCACCATCAGCCATCTCCTGGTCGTCCTTGGGGGCATCAGGTAGTCTCCTGGAGCGGAAGGAAAGATCAAGCTTCATCTCCAGTTCCTCGATATCAAACTTGACTTCTTCAATGACAGACTGGATGGTATCGCCGGACTTTCCGGTGTTTTGGGACAGTGTGATGAGCGCCGAGCCCAACTCTCGTCGAAGTGCTCCATCCTCATCGTTGTCGTCGTTCAGCCGATGCGCCGTTAGGATAAGAGACTTGAAGACGACAGCAATCTGCTTGTCTTTCAGAATAGAGCTGCTGAGAATAGTAATAATCGTCGACAGGCCTCGAACATCGCCCTTCTTGGTTAGTCTTTCGATAAGAGCTAGGCACAGGCCGTTGGCTAGCTTGTCAACTCGACGCTCCTGGCCAATCTCAACAAGAAGCTTGCCAATGTCCACGACTTTGATGAGTGCCTTGGTGGTCTTGCTGCTCATCTGCTTCGCAGAGCGATATTGAGCGAGAATGGCGAGACAGACCAGACCAGGGCGTACGGTCTCGTTGGTCCATCCGTAAACCGTCTGGTCCATAAACGCGGTGACAGCAATATCCTCAAGGTTTCCCTTGGAAACAAATACGGCAATCGCCATATACGAGGCGACTTGAACGCTGGGTACCTTCTTCATTACCAGAGATTCCGCAAAGATGGGGCCGAGCCGGTGGAGCAGAGCCTGGTCGTTTTCACTCTGTATAGCCGCTCTGCCTGACCTAGTCCTGTCCAGAATGCCGCTGACGGCCTCGGTCATGATACCGGCCCAGAAGGAGATCAGAGCAGGGTAATTGTACTGCATACGGCATGATTCGAGGGTGTACTCCGAGATAAGGGTCAGGAACGCGGGGTGCTGAATCGCTTGGCGGACGAGGACAGTTCGAGGCGGCGAGGTCACTGATCGAATATAGGGATCGAGGAAACGGAACTCGTGGGGTATTTTGCTGGGAAGAATCGACAAAAGAGTCGCGAAGGCGGGGATAGAATGGTAGGGGAGGAAAGCGAGGAGCAGGGCGGCGGTGTTTTCCTCGTGAATTCTGTTGTTTCATGTCAACTTCTGTTTCCGTACTGCCTGGATAGACATTGTCCATACCTGAACCTGCGGATGAGCCATTCGATCGCCTTGATCGCGGGCATCAGCCTAAGTCGACTGCCTGCCAGGCGCAGGAAGGCCTCGACTCGGCGATCCAGCTCCTCATTCTCAGAGGCCGTGAGCTGAGTGCGGTCCTGGTTCTGGCTCTCCTCGTTGAAGATTGTCGATTGAAAGAGCGCGAATCGGGCGTCAAGCTGGCAGAGCTCCTCAAAGCCCTGAAAACAGGTGGTGTAAAGAGTTTGGTAGCTCTGGGTAGCGGCGACTCGAGGCTCCCAGATCAACGACTTGGAATGGGCAGCCTTTTGCGCCTTGACGTTAAGGGTCGCCTTAGAGGTGGCGGCCACCTGCGCCAATTGAGCAGCGAGAGAGGTCGCCATGATTAAAAGGGCTGCACCTCAGGCTCTGGGCGGTAGATGGCGGGATGTCGGTATAAACGTCCTTGTTAATTGCCCAGCATCGAAGTGAGGCCTGCGCCGAAATTTTTTGGCACGGAAAAAAGTAGAGGATCCAGGAAATTTGTTATCGATAAGAAGCTGCCAACCAAAATTGGAGATCGATTCATGGTGATGCTGTACCCCACCATCCGACCCACCAGCATTGATCCTGGCGGGCCTAGCAGCCTGGCATGCGAGTGAAGGAAACCATGTCTGCATTCAAAACAAATACTTATCTTGAGGTCAGCCTAACCCCTAAGTATTATGGAATAGGCCTTACTCGAAGTTTTATTTGGTCTCAGATGACTACCTATCTACTGCTTGACCGGCCATGTTCTCTTTCACCCGCGTGCGTGGCTTGATCTGAGCTTTTCCACCGCTGGAGATCTCCTCTTGGGAAAGGAAGGATTGTAAACTGGATTTCAGTTATGGTATCTCGACTTATGAACCTAGAGAGAATATATTCAGATCATACGTCGACCGACTAAGGTATACACGCATTGCTTGTGATTCTAACGATGTTGAACAAAACACAACATGACTAACCTATCTTCGGTGACAGCACAGCAAATGCACAATTTCTCTCATGTGGATATCTACATCTTAACCACTTCAACTTCTCAAGCGTCATCTGAAGATGCGTAATTGGCTCAGAATCCCCACAATGGCGGGTGAAGCGGCGGAATAAAGGATGCAGCTGGCTAACAACCAGAACGAGATAGGCTGCAGTTTGCTGACTTTATCCACTCAACTGCGGTGCGATCACTGAGACTACGTATCCGGCAACATACCAGCCAAACTTCCCGGCTATCCACTTTCACATATCCCCGCAACCACCAACAGAGTTCACAGTCTCATAGACAATAGAACAGCTACAACATGGCTGTAAGATATCCTCAAGCGTCTTGAGAAAATCCGAGACTCGATATGCTCACACGAAACAGACGACAGCTCCTCAGGTCGTTCTCTTCGGAGACTCCTTGTTTCAGTACGCTGCCCAGCTGCTTGACGGCTTCTCTTTCCAAGCTGCCCTGCAATACGGTGAGCACTTCGATTCTAAGTGTGTTTGGTGGTGATCGAGCCTGACTTTGGTCTCTTTTAGAATTCATCCGGCGCCTCGACATTGTGAACCGAGGCCACTCAGGCTTCAACACGGATCATGCTCTAAAATATCTGCCCGATATATTCCCAGAGCGAACAGCGTCGTCGCCCAAGTTGGACTACCTCGTGAGCTACCCATTTTCCGTAAGCACATCAAATACTTTCTTTACTCACTGAGCCCAGGTCATTCTGTTTGGGGCAAATGATGCCGTGCTTGAGAACTCTGTCACCAACCAGCACGTTCCGCTTGACCGGTACAAGGAGAACCTGATCAAGATCATCAATCATCCACACATCACCGCCCACAAACCCCAGATTCTATTAGTGACACCTCCTCCTCTGGATGAAATCAAGGCGACGCCACGCAACCTGGAAAACGGCCACAAGGAGCCCATTCGAACCTCGACTGTCAGCGCGTCCTATTCCGAGGCTGTTCGCCAAATTACGCGAGAGAATCCCGATGTTATTCTTATCGACCTCTGGCAGGCATTCATGGATAAGGCCGACTCTATGGAGCCTGGAAACTACACGCCTGGCGGACCTCTGCTGGGCTCCTTCGACAATGGCAAGCAGGGCGGTCTGGATATCCTCCTCCACGATGGGCTTCACATGGGCGGGGAGGGATACCAAGTGTTTTACGATATTCTGCGGCCGCACATTGGAAAGGAATGGAAGGATATTGCAGAGGATGACCGCGCGGGATACGTGATTCCGGACTGGCGCGAGCTGTGCACGCTCGAGACCCAGATTCCAGGATGAACATGCTGAAGGCCAAAGTCTGGATCGGATATCGAGATATAGAATTGATCGAGATAGATACATAGAGTTCACCCGATACAAACAGAGACCGTCTTATCAGATTGGCCTCATGTTGTGGCTTTCCTCAAAGTAGCCTCTGGCCTGGATGTCTTAACGACTTGAGTACCCTATCACTCAACTCAAGCCATCCCGTCTCGCAATATTAGATGGTGTCCTTACCCCCCCACCTGTTGCCCCCTCGATCCCGAAGACAAAAATAGGGGGGTTTCTTGCCGCGTATCAGCTACATTCCTTTCGGTCTGGGCATTAGCGTCCTCAGATCTGATCCCCTCATTTCAGGGCGGACTGAGTATGACATTCTGACCCGAGGTTGGCTTGCCAAACGGTGTTACAGAGGTAAGGTTAGGACACCAAAACGGCCTTGGTAAGACGCGGCTAAAGTGCAACACCGTGGTTTGTTACTTAAATGGACAATTCGGCTACTTCACATGTCACATCATAACCTCTGAGACCTACTTTACAAGAGGAAGAGCTGCAAATATGGCCTCTATCATGGTAGTCCTCGACTTCTAAAGGTAGGGAGAGTGTTTGGATTATGAATTTATTAACTGTAGCCTGACACTGCCTGCTTTTAGTGGATTAGTGGCGGGGGCTTCAACACGCCACAGGCGCGGGCTAGATGAACCGCCACGTTAGCGCGTCTGCCCCAGGTCCCTACTAATGGATGGAAGTTGCTCCATCCCTCGATTCCAACCTCTAACTAATCAACGTTATTTCGAACTTCATACTCCTCAACCCTCCGCTCTCCTTCGACCTCGATACCCTTGTGCGGATCTCACTGCGCCCTCACGACCTCTCTCGGCTACCAAATACCGTCTCTTTTGCCTATATCTCCGACACGAGCTCGCTTGTTCCCATCTTTGTGTCGTTCCGTCTGCCGCTCGCGACGACTCCTATCACCCGCATCAAGATCGACTCAATAACAACGGCCGTTCCATTCCGGGTCCTGCGTCTTACCGATTCGACTGGCGTTTCTTCTACACTATGCTGACGGCCTAAAGCACCGCCTCGACCGACATATACTTGATACTACAATCCAAACCTGGCCCTTCAAACCCACATTGTTACACGATTCCAGGGATCGTAAACCACGGCCTCGACTTTGCGATTTTGCCAATCTTGTTGTTACTACAGACGGAAGCGACCGACTCTTAACACAACATATCCGATATCTTATCTTGACAGCGATCAACCGATTTTCTTTATCGCACCCTCATCGCCGAGGACCTTGTGGTCTGTTCCAGGCGATGTGGCGGGGGAGGAGGACCTCGTGAACGAACAATCGCCTGGGGGATCGAGGTCAGAATAGCCAGGAAACCCTTGGTTGGGACATGTGCACAGCGCAAAGACGACATTTTCATGGTGTACAAATAAAGTCCATCATCCCTCAACAAGTTGCCGTCGCTGGCGTTCACCCGTTCCGACTAAACACCATTTGTCCCTAAACGCCCTTCATTCGCTCGCCACTCGCCAAGTGTGCTGTCCTTGAACCGCCATCAATCAGTCAGTCTAGAAGGAAATACAGTGCGGTATAACTTAAGACTGTTTCGGGGATGGATCCGCGGTTCCCTGTTTCTCGCGAAGACCTGTACAACCTACAGATGGAAGTGAAACAAGTGCAGTATGCCCAAAGCAACCATGCTGAACGACTCCTGCGACTGGAAAAGCGACAGGCGGATGATGCCGCACTGAAATCGGTCTGGAATTCTCCCTTCCCCGGTGTTCTGGGTGGCACGCCTCAGACGGGTGAGTTGTGCTGTCTGCTACAGCACCGCATTGATTTCTGACATTTCACAGGCCCTGTGTCAATCCCACACAATGACATGTTTGATGATCTCGATGAGCAAGGCGAGCAACTTCTTGGGTCTCTCCATCTTGGCCCAGCGGAGGAGGAGCCCGTCCGCCGAGGTGCTGCTTCGCGGGCCAATAGTGTTCGTTTCGACGAGAGCGCCTTGCACGGCTCTAGCTGGGGAGGTCCGAGTAACCGTCACTCGGGTGACTTCGGTCCCGTCCGGCCTGGGAGCAGCCTCATGATGGAACGTTCACTCTCCCATAAGTCGGACGGAAGACACAGTTCTGCCGGTCACTCTGTGCATTCTCATCATTCTGTTGCCTCTGGCCGGGCTAGCAGTTTGGGCCTCGACAACAACTTTGCCGTTGATGATGACGACGATGATGATTCCTTCGACATTCCTGGACCTCCTCCTGCATTCTACATTCTTGGGACAGTGCCCTCGATAGTGCGCTGCTGGTTGACACCCAACTTTGGGCGCGCTACCTTGCTCTATGCTGACATCTGCACCGGCTCGCAGAAATCCATCGTCGACTTTTCTCTCCTTAGGGAGCTAGACCTCCAGGAGGAGGTTCAGCGAGATGTGGATGGCATCTATCGGGTGAGGTTGAACGTCTACTTTGCCGAGGCTGTGGTCACGCACCATGGCAGCCGCTCTGGTAGTCCTAGAGGTCCGGTGCCCTCCATCACAGTTTTCTTCGAGGTTTCTGGGATATCTGAGCAATCTCTTCCGACTGCAGACGGAAAGGCCATTCGCATCTACTTGGGTAGCGATGCATTGAGAGCTCATTCGGCAGATATCTTCTTTTCTCGGAACACCATGACCCTCTACGGTGACGAGCGAGAGCGACTACAGGTGCCCTTTGTGCGGCCGGAAGATGACGCAGTGTTTCGGAATATTTGCACCACTAACGTGATCCCCGAGAAGCCAAAGCTGAATGCCAACGCTGCGCCTTTCGTCTCGAGCGACATCGGACAGGTAAGCCAGGAGAGCATCCCGGACATGGAATCTGTCCCCCAACTAGATGACGAGTCACGAAGCGAGATGTCGCCCATGGCTAGCGAGGCGATGCCGAGCAAGCCTCCAGGCTCTCGTGGTAGCTTGTCTGACGCTGGCATGGAAGGCGAGAAGGCTGGCAGAGAAACTGATGGCAGCGAGGCAGCCGCTAAAGAAGGAGCCGCTGGATCAGTGTCGTCCGACGCCCCTCGTCGAGAGCCATCCTCGGGTATTTGGGGATCATGGCGCCGCGGAACAGGCAATGGTGCAGATGGATTGCAACGTGAAAACGGGTTGAGCGGATACCAACCAGCAGGCCGGGGCCGCAACATGAAGGTCCTCAAACCCCAGAAATCCGGCTCAATGTCTGCGAGGACAGGTGTGTCGTATGAGACACCGCCGTCGTCAAAGGGTGCTGGAGACGGCCGACGCAAGAGTCAAGCCAGCATCGGAGAGAACGGTGTCAGTCCTGGCAACCGGTGGGATACGAAGCGCGTGGCGAGCATCAGCGGCGAGCCCAAGCCGCAGCCACAGCCGCTTTCGACTCGCGAAGTACGCAATGCCAATACACTGCCTAGGTCTGCCAACCCTGTCGGAGTAGCCTCGGCGTTTTCATGGATGACGCCAATGTCGAAACCAAAGACATCTGCTGGCTCGGAATGAGGAGCATCACGATCGAGACTAGTTCTTGTGCGCTCGATTCCTTTTTGGTCTCCCCAGACTCGACTGCCCCATTAATGTCTAACCCTGAAGTCACAGACGGTTTCTGTCGGCCAGAGAGGTACAGAGGAAGAGATTCACGTTTGGGAGTCAAGGGGTTGAGGCAAGCCCTGGGGTTAGGACAGGGGATGATAATGATAATGGCGGTTCGGTGTAATGAAATGACTCGGACAACAAACGAGGGTAAAGATCCCATTAAGTTAGGCACCTCAAGAAAAAAACCCAAACCAAACTTGCGCAGTTGCTCTACACCCTATGTTGTGCGGTTATAAATGACATGTTAATCCACGGCTTCACGGTCTATACTCATTCATCTTGCACCCGTGTTCTCCTTGTTTGGGCCTAGATCTTGGACCCAGGAGGCAACGACTGCCAGACCTTTTTGGTATCAGCCATAGATCCTTTGACCACGCCGATAAGACCTTTAAACGCCGGGTGCGCCGCGTCCCCAACACACTCATACATCCAGCTCTCACTTGACGTAACCGTGATGCCGGTCTCGGCGCGCAACCGATCAAGCGCAACGCCCACCTCACCAGGGTTACAGCTCGACACGCCGTCAGCAATGACATAGACGCGGTGGCCGGCATCGCGCAGGTCGAGCGCCGTTTGAGTGATGCAGATGTGAGACTCAATGCCGACGAGGGCGACCTCGGAGCCAGGCGGCAGCTCAGCGGCGACCTCGGGGATGAACATGGAGAAGCGGGTTTTGTCATGTGGCGGCGAGGGGAGAAGCTCTGTGAGGGAGGAGACGGTCGGGCCGAGCTTGGCGGAGGTCTGGGTTGTGGTCACGACGGGGACGGAGGCGGCCTTGGCAAAGTTGAGGAGCTTTTGCGTGGTGAGGACGCTGTTTGGCAGGGTTGGTTTAGCATCGTGGTGTTTTGTGGAATAGGAGGGTCGTCGTACATGTGATCAAACTCGTAGATGGCATTACGGAACTTCTCTTGCATGTCGCAAACACTGCCGTAGCCTCTCGGTCAGCCTACAATCTCTTTGAGATGCTGTGGTTGTCTCTTGCGCACAATATTCTTGGGTTCTCTATCATGGCGGGTTAGTATCAGTCCACCACAACGATAGCGACAATACGACTCACTAAACCGCAGCTGCGTCGGCGCCGAGGAAGTCATGGTGCGAAGCTGCTGCGCCGTGCACGGAGGATAAGAACCAATTCCTGGAGAGCTTGTAGCGAGGACTAATCGAGGATGACGAAGCGGGTTGCGACTTGAACTGCTGATATTTGCCCTCACAGCTCGCGACCCAAGAGCAAGCTGAGATGTACAACGTCGACCAAGTAGAGCCGAAGATACTTGCATCGCCAATAAGTAGTTGCAAGAGATTAATTAATTCCAAATCAAGAGACTAGAGATGGCTTGTTTAAATTCCGAGGTCTCAGCCAATGTCTTTCGGGTGGTATTCGGGACCTGAGACAGTTGGGTTTGGTAAGTTTGAGTTGAGGTTGACATCCAACATGAGTGAAGCTCCTTGGGCCATTTTAGGCCGTCATCGCGGGGCGGGCAGGGGAAGCGGGGTGCATTAGTGGGCGTTAGCCGCCCAACAGGGGTCCAGATATGGTGGCATGGTGTGCTGAATGGTCAGAACCTACAGCGCTGGAATTCATTATCACGGGAGCGTTCCCAAGGTTATCCAAGGCCTCATATGATGATGAAATGAACTTTTCCTTGAATATTAAACTAGAATATGTATGCATCATCTAGCAGTCTAAACCCAACCAATGCAATGCAATGCTTTTCCCATACACAAAGCCTCGTAGTAGAAGGAAACAGGAACCTCTGCAACCAGCTCCTCAACTCCCTCATATGCAACCCCTTTTTCAGTCACCCTGTTCCAATTCTTTACACATAGAAAATGTCTCCCCCTTCACCATAACCTTTCTTGTTCGCCTAGGCATTGACTTCGGCAAACCAGGTCCGCAACAGGCCCGCAAGCGCACTTGGCAGCTCCTCGAGATGGTGGACAATCAGATAATACTGGAACGGGAACGTATCCAGATACCTCTCAATCACCACGCGACTCTCTCCGCCATCTCGCACAAACTTGGCCTCCTTGAGCTCAAGCACACTGTCGCCCTTCTTCTTGCCCGTGTCGTCCATGATGATGAAGACGACCATGATACGTTCCTCCATCGCCTCGCGCAGCTGTCGTCGAATACCGTCGTGGGCGGATGACGGGGTAAGGCCGTCAGACATGATCAAGGCCAGCTGCCAGAGATCCGAGCCGCCGCTGCCCTGCTGCCGTGCCAGCCGGAACGTCTCGATTGTGCGTTGAATCAAGAGGCCAATGTCTGTCCGATCTTGAGAAAAGTTGAACTTCTGCAGGACCTTGGCGCCCGCATCTGAAGCAAACGGCTCTGTCAAGGCGTGGGCTGTAAAGACGTCGCTGCCAAAGCCCATCACACCCACTTGACCCGCCTCAAGCATTGTGAGTGATCGCGACACCATCACCAGGGACTCCATTGCCAGAGTGCCCGAGGATGATTCGCCCATACTCTTGCTGTCGTCAACACAGAGTAGGATCTGGTAGGTTCGCTTGGTCGGGATGCTGCGACGCATCCAGATCTTGTCCCTCTTGTAGCTTGATGCGATGTACGGGATGATGCGCTTGATGTTAAGCCGCTTGCCCGTACGGAAGGCTCCCGAAAGCTTGGTCGATTGCGAAGGTGTAAGAATGAGCCGCAGCTGGGATGTCAGAGACAGAGAAAGAGAGTGAGTCTTGGTTTGGAACTCGGTCCACTGCTGCATTGACTCGCCGAAATCTCGGAGGGGTCGTTCTTCATCCGAGATATGCGTTGTGGAGAGTTGAGTAGATGTCTCCTGGATCTGTGCATCGTCCTCATCCTCTTCAGCCTGTTGCGCGTCTTGCTCCGTTGGTGTAAGCTCGCGGTCATAATTGCCCTGTCGCGTCTTCACTCCAGTACGTGTATCGTCAGCATCCTTGTCGTTGTCCTGCTTGTTCGCATCGGGTGCTTCGGCTGCATCGGCAGTGTCCATCTTGTCGGGATCCTCCTCGGCTTCTTCGTCCTTGTCTTCGTCCATCAAACGGCTTGACGGATCCTGCTTCTCTTCGTCAATGGCCATGGACTCATCAATAGGCTGCACCTGCTCGTCGTCTGCCGTTCCCATAGCTTGCGTGTCTGCGGCAGTGTCATCGTCTTGGAGGTGCTGGAACTCTTGACGACTCTGATCCGCGTTGGGGTCCTGCGGCGCGTTCTGCTCAGTGTTGTCTGAAGGTTCGTTCTCCTTGATATCCTCCTGCTGTCGATGCCATCGTTCGAGCGCATCACCAAGTTTCTTGAACGGATCGCTACGGGCCGACTCCGTCTTGTCTTGCTCTTGCTCCTGCTCGGCCTTGTCCATGATTTCCTTTGATCGCGACATGGATCCCTTGTTTCCAGAGCTTGTGTCTTGATCGGCAGCGCCTTCTCCCATTTCTCCATCATCTTGCTGGGCGGCGTTGTCCTGGAACTTTTCATCAAGATCCATCGAGTCGGCGTTTTGGTCTTGGCCGGAGCTTTTGACGTCGCTCGGCGCGGCGTTATCGGTATCAGCTGTAGCGTTATCCTTGGGTGGTTGAGTCTGGTCCATAGCATCTTCCTGCTCTTCTGCCTTCTCTTCTTCTTCTGGCTTGACGTCTTCCTGGACTTCATCGTTGCCGCCAACCTTCTCCTCAGGCGTCTCCTCGTCTTCCTCCTCAATCTCGGCCTCTTCTCCAGCTTCTTCTTGGAGTTGGGCCTGAGCCGCCGCATCATCTTCCTCTTCTTCCTCATGATCGCCCATCTCCTGGTCTTCAGCCTCCTGTTTCTCTTCCTCAATGTCCGACAATGCGTCCAAATCGTCGCTGTCCGAGGCGGATTCTTGCTCATCACCAAGATCCAGTTCCATGTCATCAGGTAGAGCCAGGGTGTCGTTCTCCTGTGCGGTCTGTTCCTGCTTGTTCATCTCCTCCTTGGTCTTCACGTCCTCTTCTTCGTTACCGACCTCTTCTGCATCTTGTTCGCCAGAATCGTCCACATCCGGCTGCTCCTCACCTTCTTGCTTCTTCGCATCCTCATCCGCTGCTATCTGTTCATCATCCTTCTTCTGACCCTTGGCCTTGTCTCCTTGCTGGTCCTTGTCTGCCTTTTCCTCGTCATCTCCATCCCACATCTTCTCATCGACGGCTGTCGGGTCGAGATCATCAACCTCTCCAGCCTCCTCATCCATCTCGTCCTTGTCTTCTTCCTCGTCCCCGTTCTTTGATCCCTCTTCATCGTCATCGGCTCCATCGACGCTTCCCATGTCTCCTTCGAGCTCTTCGTCAGCCATATCAACAGCATCCTTCTCGTCCTCTATTTCACCGCTTTCCTCCTTGTTCGCTTCTTGAGCAAGTTCAGAGAGATCCTCGTCGGGTTGAATATCCTTGCTGATGTCTTCCGCACCCTCTCCATCGCCAAGGCCAGTTCCGGACTCCACTTTCCCGGATTCACCGGAGGTTTCATCTGATTTCTCATGGGGCGTACAGAACCCTTGAGAGGAGATTTGAGTGAAGGCCTTGGTCATGTTGTAGGCCATGTGCGCTACAGCGCCGTGGATATCGACTACCTGCATCAAAGTTTGCTGGCAGAAATCGACATACTCGGCCAGAATTGGGCTTGCGATAGCCATGAGACTCATGGCCGCCTGGCTGAGGTGCGCCTGCTCCATGTCGATATGTTGCATCATGCTGATACAGCTTGCAACACTTCTCTCAACTTC
Source organism: Fusarium cicatricum (assembly GCA_021730345.1). NCBI lineage: Eukaryota > Fungi > Ascomycota > Sordariomycetes > Hypocreales > Nectriaceae > Fusarium > Fusarium cicatricum. The sequence goes on from JAJODA010000613.1 coordinate 78,710, forward strand.
TCCGACGCGAAGCTTCTTGAAGAGGTTGGTAAATCCATCGCTGTGTGCAGTCAGCCAGGCCGGGTCCTCGTCATTCGTTGGGATCTCTCGAGCTGTCTTCTGCGCGCCCTCGACCGCAACAAGTATCTTATCGCAAAGGGTAGAAACAGCGTTGGCGAAGCTGGTTAGTTCCACGTCGACAGAAGTGAAGCCCACGCTCTCGTTGGTGATTTGGGTCCAACCACCCACTTGCCTGAGCACAAAGGCGAGATTGGGGTGCTCCGAGATCAAATCTTGAATAACGTCCCGGAAGGTTGCTAATTCATCAGAGAAAGCAGATTCAGCTCGCAAGGTTGCCTCAGAAGATAGACGCTCAGGAAGCTGCGCAAGACTCATGGACGAGGTTTGGAGTGACTCGAATCGACCAGACCATGACTTCAGCTGCTCCAGAGCTTTGACATGCTTGGTCTGGCCCAGTTTTTCGTGAATCTCAATCAAACGAACGGCAAACTGAATGATGTGGTTCAGCCAGGGAAGTAGTCGTGCCCAGTTGGATTGCGTCGTCTTCTGGGCCAGGGCACCACTGTCCTGAAAGCGGCCCAGGCTGCTGAACTGGTCCGTCGATTGCTTGATTGATGACAAGGAAGATGCTCCGGAAGCAATAAAACTCCTCTGATTCAGGAGTAAGTTGAGCATGCCTTCGACAAAGCCAATACTTCGTCCAACCTCGGCACCTGTGAGATCCTCCGAGTGATCCCTGGCAGCTAATCTGGCCTTCGGGACAAGGTCAAGAATCTTGTGCAGATAGTAGTCAATGGTTTCCACCGCAGCACCCTCAGACAATTGTACTGGTTGAATTGCCGAAAGAATGAGAGACAGCGAGTCCTGCTGCGCAAGCTTATCCTGTCCAAGGTTGTACCTGAGGCCCATCTGCCGTAGATCGCGCAACGTATCCGCAAATAACTTTCGCTTTCTTGTCTTTAGATGCTTGATCTGATCCTTGTTTTCGTCAGTCAGGAATGGCGGCGTCTCTTTCCGAAGCTCTGCCATCGATTCGTTGAGTTCGGAAACGAACTCGTCCACGAGCTGAGGCACTGTGCTGATCATCACCGGCCCATCAGATACCTTGCGCATGACAGAGACTGTCTTGGAAACATTGGCGAGTCGCTTATGGCCGTTGATCCATCCAGGCGCGATGACATTCAGCTGAGAGAATGCTTCACGGGGAACATCCATATTGGCGGGCTTCTTCTGTGGACGAGCTTCACGGCGGACATTCTCGTCAGGAAGGCCTTGTTCAATGATCTGCTTCGCCTCCTGGCCCAAGATGCCACGGAACTTTCTGACAATTCGGAAGAGCTTCTGGTGGGACTTGCGAGCACTCTCTCGCAGGGCATTGATGTTGGTGTCTTTCCAGCTGGCCATGAGCAGGACGTCCTTCATTTTCTTCTCAATGGGAAGGCGTCCCTTCTGGATTGCTTCATCCATTACTTTCTCGTATCGTGAGTAGTACTGAATGAAGTTGGACAGCGAGTGCACAATGACCTCAAGTATCGGATAGTCCTTGTTGAGTAGCTTGAGATGGCTCTGAAGCTGACGGAGCAGAGAGAGACGAGCTCCATACTGGCCGATAATTGAGGTCGAGAAGTACATCTCCAAGCTCTGGATGAGGGAGGCGGTGTATGCGTGCATCTCATCCGGCGCATCGACCAGGGAAAGCGGGACAGCAATGACGACCTCATAGGCCACAAACCACCACGAATAGGCATCGTTTTGGCATTTCTTCTGCTCCATGTCGAACAAATTGGCCCAGGTGGAAAGTTCCAGTCGTCGCCATCGGATGACAGTATCGGTAAGGAGGTTGTGCAGAGAGAGAACGCCGTGTACTTTGCTTGCCCAACCTCCGAATTGCCACTCGTAAACATGGCCATGAAGATACTCAACCTTGGGCAGAATCTTGGCGAGTGGTTCCGTGTGGATCAGCTCTAGAACTCTGTCACAGGCTTGAATGACATCGGCCAACGGCTGCATATGTCCAATTTCATCCACCAGTTGAAGCTCTCGAAATCGCGCCTTAATCTTGTGGATAAGCGCGACAAGCTGACGAGCCTCTGGAACGTTGGCGTCTGTGTAGAAATTATAAGACTTGTCCACGCTGGATGAGGCGAGGGAACCCAATTTGTCGTTCAGAATAAGCATTGTACCGGCAAGTATCTTGCTTGTCAGGCTGCGATCAATGTTCCTGTGGTCGATGGTCTCGGAGATAATTATGTCGCCCACAGACTGGCAAGCCTCCCTGAGCGCCACCGAGGATTCTTGCCGTTCAAGGAATATGTTTCTGTGGACTTGTGCGACACGCAACGACTGGTCGCGAACCTCATCTTCCTTCTTTGCAGGGATGCCATTGCGTGTTTCCTCATCATCGAAGCTAGGGAAAAGCTCGTTGAACTCCGCTGCGTCGAATTCTTCCTCGTCTTCCAGTGAACCACGGAAGCGGTAGAGACTCCCGTTAGCTGCCGCTTCTTTACGATCCGCATCGAGTCTCTTGTTCCACTCGTCAAAGAAGTTGTGGAAGCTTTGAAACACCATTTCGATAGCCTTGGGCTGGACGTTGTCGATGCCTTCAACACTGACAACAGCACCCATATAGGTCAGAAATTCGAAACTTCTCGAGGAGAAGTCACCACTGTCTTGATTCCACATGCTTCCACCAAGAAATGGCGTAACTTTCAAGAGCTCCTCTGAAGCTGGCGCCAAGCTGCGAGCAGACGAAGCATGGCACAATGAGAGTCCAACCATGAGACATCGCAGCAAATTTGAGGTTGGCCGCGTCATATCTTGGTAAGCCTCGAAACGGGCTGAAAGCCGATCCAAAAGTCTAAGAACATTGTCCCTGACGAGTTGTAGCTCCTCGGCTGCTTGGATTGGATCTGTGACCAAAGTCTCCAGGGCTGATGACAAGGTCGGGCCAGTAACAGCTTTGAGAACGTTAGAAAACTCAGCATGCAGTCCACTGAGTTCCGACTGCTCTGGTCTGTAAATTGGCCGAACCTCTTCGGGCAGCGGGCCCAGAGCAGCAGCTTCTTGCTCCAGCAAGCGAATGCGTTCGTTCTCGTCTTGCCCTGTGAAGAGTTTTTCCATTTCCCGCAGCGTGACCGTACGGTCATTGAGAAGGACATGCATTTCTTGAAGGAACTCGCGCTCCATCTTGGGCCGGCTTTGCGGGTCGAAGACACGGTCTGGAACATAGAGCTTGACGGTGCCGATGCTGAACTGAATCCATGCAAACGCTGAAAGGTAAGCTTGTCGTTGAGATTCTTGCTGTGAGGTAGCCAGAGCCTTCAGAACAGGCACAAGGTGCTCAGTGGCAATTTGTCGGAAATGTTCTGCTTCAAAGCTTGAGACAAGCTCATCATAATCAGCAGAGTTAGTTGATAGATCTACCAGACCCTTAGAAGCAAGCTCAGCTGCCTTAGCCGCAGATCTGTTGGAATGTTGCCCATGAGCGCTGAAAACTGCGCTGACTAGCTTCAACAGAACAGTGTTAAGCCTCGATAAGGGATCAATAATCAGATCGGCGCTCAAGTTCGCGAGTTGTCGGCCTGCAATCGGAAGTTCAGCTTCGAGCAAAGCCAAAGAGGCCAGATTAACCGATTCCATAGTCTTCATCTTGTGCCAGAACGAGGTCGCAAACTTGCCATCCCAAGAATACTGGTCCTGGTAAACTAGATTCTCGACGGACTGTAGAAGTGCAGCTTGGTGATCAGCGCTGGCAGACATCATGCCAGCCTTTGTTGGCACATCAGATAGCACCTGTAGTTCTTGGGTAGGCTGAGTGAGCTCCCTGCCTGGTGCCAAAGACTTGAGCATGGAGACTTGGCGAAGTATTTCAAATTCGTCGGCCAGGAAGGGCTTGAGCTCGACTTCTTCGGTTCCAATGTGGGCTTCCAAAGATTCGATCTCAGCAGTAAGGTCCTGAAGAAGACCGTCTACATTGGGGACGTCAGAGCGGAGAATTCCAGAAGCCTTCTCAAGAGTGACCATGGCTTTTGAGAGATCAGAGATCGAGGCCCCAGCCTTCCATCGTAGCGCATCGAATCGAGCACCCAACTTTTCAAGTTCCAAGGTGCGGTCCAGAATCGATTTTGTGGGTAGAGGTGTTGGCCGGAAAACGTGCCAGAGCAGCTCCATGCTCAAACCGGTGGACAGCTTGAATCCAGCTGTAAAGTCTTTACCCAAGCGATCAAGGAGATAAGCAGCAAATTCCCGCTCTTGTGCGCCACTGGCTGCGTCGAGATGCTTCTGTAGAAAGTTCGCGCCATGGGCAAGATGTGCTTGAAACTTGGCCTCGTCAAAGTCGGTGTCTGTCGTAAGCCTGATGGTGCGCTCGACGTAACGAACAACTCCTCTGAGAATTTGCACTCGCTCCATCCACGAGTCAAATGTCTCAAAATTGAATCCGAGCCAATCTCTCATCGCATTAATAGTGGATGTCAAGAATGAAGCAAGTCTGACAGTAGAGTCCTTGGACACAGCCGCCACGCGGTCACTGACCAGTGATCTTTGAAGTCGGTTGAGAGAAGTTAACTTATTTGCATGAGCTTGACGGCGCTGGTCCTCAAGGGACTTCTGCAAATGATGGAGATCACGGTAAAACTCCAGGCATGCGCCAAGCCATCGTGCTTGATTCTGGACGGGCAATAGCTGAGTAACTGGGTAGTTGTTGAGAGGGTGTATTGGTTGGGCGGAAGTGAGTCCAACAGGAACCGGGAGAGACGTGTATAGCCGAGAGATGGCGTTGACACCATCAGAGCCGTTGGTCGAGTTAAGGAAATCCAACAGCTCTCCCACGCTGCTGGATAGTGCAGTTTTGTCGGCATCATTTGTCGGGAGAGTGTTCACGAAGCGAGGAAGTAGAGATACATCAGTGATCGAAAGAATTTCAAGACCAGAGCCAGCAACATCGTGACGCCCGTCAATCTCAGACGCCTTCGTGGCGATTTGTTGAGATGTACTGTAGCGCTGCAAGCTGCTCTCGACGCTGACGATCCTGCTGAGGCTAGGATCGAGGGCAGGGGGTGGTGTACTGATGTGAATCTCCACAGCACGGTTCCTCATCGCTCGCGAAAGCTCACCATATCTGGGGTCCATGGTCAAGAAAACACGGAAATCAGGATGGGGCGTCACGATCCTGGGTTCTCCAGAAGGCCCGCAGTGCTCGTTGATACTCAAGAACCCGTTTGGTTCAAGTAGAGAGTTCAATCTGTCCAGAACCGAAGCGTTACACATGTTTGCGTTGTCGAGAACGAGCCATTCACCCATTTCCAGAGCCTTGACGATGACTCCATCCAGCCACTCGAAACGGGGGTTCTCTAACACCAAGGGGCTCTGGAGCAAGACCAGAGTCTTTGAAAGTGTCCTTGCAACTTCAGAGTCCGAGGGAAGAGTATTAAGGAGGGATTTAACGCAGGTGGTAATGGACGGGAGAGAGTCCACTTCGCCTGCAAAGCCGTCGAGTAGGTGGAAAAGACGGAGGGCATCCTGAGGGACATCTCCTGGCACAGCCGACATGATGGAGTTCTGGAGGTCTTGTTGCAAACTTCGAAGAGCGGCGTTGACCTCTCGCAGGGGATCTGCTTGCTCAAAGCCGCCAACGAGATCCATGGTGTCGATGTCGGCGTTCATAGGGAAAACGACGAGAGATTTGCCAGCCAGAGCGGCAACATGCTCTAGAAGAACAGACTTGCCATAGCCAGAGGGGCTGCTCAAAATGCAGGGAACATTCTGCTTCACGCAAATCATGAGAGACTCCAATTCTGAAAGTCGAGGGACGATGTCAATATTAGGAAGTCGCTCCGGTTGCGAATTGAGCTGCCTGTCGAGAAGAGCCAAACCGATTTGGCCGAACATTGGGTTGATATTGTGGTACAGGCTGTGTTGTCGCGGTGCAGAGCCGGAGATCTGGGTAAAGAGATTGTTGACTTCTTCCCTGTCCCTCTCCGTTCGGAAACGTTGCCTAACAATAATGTCGAGGAAGTCCTCGGCCTGAGCATTGTGAAGCAGAGGATCGGATGAATCTAGGAGCTTCAACCAGCGGAGAACGTCACGCAAGTTAAACTCCCAGGGGCTCCCTTGCGAGCCAAATGCCTTCTCAACGCCAAGCTTGTGCTCGAGCTGGGAAACAAACTGGATCAGCTGGCTGATGACCGGGCCAGAGATATTGGGATAGTTGTGCGCCGCAATCAGATTTAAGTCATCATCCGAGAAGACATCGGCGTAGACCACGATGAAACGGTTCACGAAGGAACTGGGCAATCCCTTTCGACCGCCACCTTGGTGATGAGGATTCTGCGCTGCAAACAGACGGAAGTCTGGGTGACGCTTGAAAACCTGATCCAGCTCGGAAACGTAGACTTCACCTCGGTGATCAAGACAGGCGTTCAATCCCTCAAGAACAGATTGAGAGGCCAGGTTCATTTCGTCCAGAAGTACCCACTCGCCCTTTTGCATTGCTTGAAGGAACGGTGCATCTCTCCAGGCAAAGTTGCCAGCTTCAGCTCCTTCGACAGGCACATCAGTACCAAAGAGATCCATCAAATCGGTTTGATCCGACAGATTGATTCTCGTCAGCGGCTGACCACACGCTTGCGACAGCGCGGCAACCAAGGTTGTTTTTCCAACACCGGGGCTTCCTTCGAGGAGAATTGGTTTCTGCATCTGCAGTGCTCGAAGAACCCTCATGGCGTTCAGACGTGTGGTGGGTGCGTGGAAAGCAAATCCGGGATCGGCTACGCCCGCGGAGGAACGTGGGATACTGAAATGGCCGATCGTCAGAGACTTTTCATCCATTGACAACTCCGGATGTGTCTCGTACACGCGGGACACATCCTTGCCAATGAGCTCGCTAAGTTTGTCAAGGCATCTCTGTCGTTGCTGGTTGATGGACTTGGGGTCAGTGGCGAGAAGAGCTGAGGGGTTCGCTCCAATGCTATCGATGAAGATGGTCGAAGCACCATGCACCAGTGAGACAACGGCCTCGTCTGACTGGAAGTTGTTGATGAACTGAACCCAGACGAGAATCTCTCTGACTGAGAAAGGAGCTGTAGCCATGGACCTGAACGTCTCTCCGAACCACGCCGCGAACTTAACAATGACGTCTACTAGCTGCTTTGAGTTGCCAGCAAGCTTTGTCTTGACGATCTCGTGAATATCCTCGCTTTGTGATAGAGCAGGGACCCAAATTTCGGTGAATCGATTTCGTAAGGCAGGCGACAGTTCTTTCTTTCCAAAGTCACCACCCGGGTTCATGGTGGCGAAGAACTGGAACCCTTCACCACCGACGACGAAGGAGTTGTCGATCCCCTTCTCAGCCAAGAGGAGGGTCCTCGATGGCTCGAGCACGGAGTTCAGACGCTCCAGGACCGAGTCGTCGGCGAGAGAGATTTCATCAAGAAGGAAGAAATGGCTTTCTCTCATCGCTTCCACTAGACTACCGTCCGCCCACTCAAACAGGGCCTTGCTCCGCGTCTCATTAGACTTGATTCGCTCTCGGAATTGGTCTGGAACTTTGCTGATGATCGACGAGTCAAGACCCTTATACATCGCGAGCCGCTCTTCGATTGATCCAGAGACGTCCAAACCAAGCGTTTGTAAGACCGTCTTCAGGTCCGCATCTAGAGCCTCAACGATGGCTCCTCGATTCCGGACCGGTCTCTGGGAACCAATCAGGTCACCTGTTTCAGTGTTCTGGTGCGCGTTGACGATGTGAAGCTCCTTCTTCAGCGCCTCTGCAAGTAATTGAACAACGGTAGTCTTTCCGCAACCCGTCTCACCAACCAAAAGCACGGGCTCGTTGTTGCGCAACGCTCGGGCAACGAGGACGTAAAGTCGACGCATTGCATGAGTCCACACTACTCCCTGACTGTTGGCTTTTTGGCTGTGTTGTTTGAGCTCAGGGGCTGTAGTGGCCGAGTACATGTCTTGAGGATCAATCTTGACTTTGAAAACCTTCTCGATGACCTCTTTGACAGCAATGCGCTCCTCTTCGTCGCGGACCCTCTCTGCCAATAGCATGAATCCATGAGCAGCAATTTCTTCACGCGTATCGGCTTCTCGCAGCGCCCAGCGAAACAAGTCTCGAAGTGTCGCAAAGCTGTCTTTTTGCTCGAAGACTCGACTGGTCTGTCGTAGTCTAGAGAGTTCTTTGTAGACAGTAACAATTCGTCGACAATCAGGGGGGGAAGTATTGCGGCTTCTTTGTTGGAGAATAAACTCCAGCTCATCTTCCGGAATATCATCAAAGTGCAGCTCCAAGAATCGATTGCGGAACGCCCTCGAAAGCACCTTTCTTCCACCATACAGACCGGGGGGGTTCTGCGTGGCAAACAGAATAAAGTTTTCATGAGGCTTGACGACTTCCTGTGTCTCTGGAATCAGGAGTTCTCGGTTGTCATCCAGAAGACGATTCAGAGCCTCGAGAACATCAGTGGGCGCCAGATTCAGCTCATCCAGCACAATCCAGTGGCCTTGACGCATCGCTTGAACGAGGATACCTTCTTGGAAACGCAGTTTCCCATCAGATCCAGAAATGTATGTACCCAAATACTCCTGGAGGTCGGTATGCTCGTGATTGTTGATACGCACGAACTTGTTGCCTGTAAAGTTTGCGAGGTACTCGATCATACTAGTCTTTCCAGCTGAGGTCGGGCCTTGGATTAGGATAGGGAAACGTCGTGTAGAGGTAGCTCGGACAAGGTTGAGAAGGTTGCGCTCCACGTAAGGTGTGATGATGTAGTCGTCTCTCTCGATGGGGATTTCGTTGCCCTGGAACAGCCAATATTGTCGATCTCGGTTCTTGTTCTTGAACCTCACGTATTGTTTGCCATCGTTGGGGTGCTTGGGTGCTTGGGAGAGTAAGGACTGTGAGTTTCCGTGTCGTTCAAAGAGATGATGTGTTATTAGAGGCACAAGCATCTTTTCGGAGTCTCGGTCGAGCAGTGTAAGAAAGCCCATGGAAAAGCCTTCGTAGAGCGCTCGACGCACACCATAGTATGGGGCGATAGTGTTGACATAGCTCAACACGCGAGTAAGGGTTCGAAGACTGAAATGAGGAACCTCATTCGCTCCATCAACGAGTCTCTTCTCCTCAGCCAAACGTTTCGTGTTGAGATAGAGGCGCGCAATATCATCTGCTGCCTGATCGTTTTTGCTGCTGCTACCCCCGAGATACGTCTTGATGATTGTGAGCAAGTCCTTGAGATCCTTGTCTGGGCTTGAGACATAGACTTCTGTAAATCGTGACCGAATGCCGACTGGTAGATCGCGTTTGCCAATATCGGTCGCGGGGTTCATCGCACCAAAAATGCGGAAGTTGGGGTGCGCCTCAATCTTCTCAATCTCACCAGTCTCTGACAGCAAGATGGAGGGTCTCTCATCGGGTCCAGTCAAAAGGTCGGTAATACTCTCGAGGGTATCGGGCGAAGCCAGGTTGATTTCGTCCAGAAGAACCCAGTCGCCATTGCGTACAGCCTTGACCAGGTTTCCCTCTACGAAAGAAAAGGCAAAGGTTCCGGAACCACCAGAGATCTGGACATCGAACTGCTCAAGACTGCGAGCAAATGTATCCCATCGTGGCTGAAGGTCAAGGAGTGTCTGCAGTTTTGACTGTGTCTTTCGACGCTTTGTAGGCTGCTCATCGCCATTCCGACTTTCTGACTGCTCAGCGTGTACTCGTTCAAGCTCTTTGACAATCTTGTTGAACATCTTTGGAGCTTCCTTCCATAGTTTTGACACCCTTGACCATTGACCCTTAGCAAAACACTTGCCTACTTGCTCAAGGTACTTCTGGTTTTTGGATGCAGAAATCCCGGTTGCAGAAAAGAGATCCTCAAACTCCTCCTTCAGCGGCATGGCCAAAGTCCGCGTGTTGACGGGCTTGAAACCGCCCAAGAGATCACCCACCTCGCTCTGCTGAGAAAGGTTGACAGCGATCAACTTGTGTCCAAGGGACTCAGCCAGCTGTTGCACAACTGTGGTTTTTCCGATACCAGTTTCTCCTACAAGAAGAACCGGTTCGTTCAACTTGACGGCCACAGCAATTTGCTCCAACAGCTTTTTGGCATGTGCCGTACTAGCAAAAGGCCGCTTTGACTTTTGCACTCGGCTGGAATGCTTCTTCTTGCGTAACACGGTCCTGCCGATGCTGTAAAGATTTTCACTCTCTTCCAAAGGGGGTATATTGGCAGTGATGTAATGTTCTGCCCGTTCTTGGGAAAGATGCATCTCCTCAGCGATCGCATAAGTAAGTTGCTTGCCGATCTCAGGATCCGGGCAACTTCCCACAAAGCAGTCGACCGCTTCCATAAACATCCAGTCTCGAGTTGTCTCGCTAATGGGTTCTTCGCCGGTTTTCGAACCAGCGGCAACTAGGCATTCGCGCAATCTGCGGCACCATTTGAGCAGGTCTCGTAGGGTCATCTGGCGGTCCATAACGTTACGGCCTCGAGATAACGCTCCAGGGTTGCTGCTGACACGAGCCAGACGGCCATATACTGCCAAGATCCCTGGGATAAATTTTCGAAGAATGGGATATGTCTGAACCACGACATCCTCGAGCTCGGATGCTGCAAGTACGTGGGTGCTCAGGGTCTGCCAGAAGCGAATGCCCACGAGGCTAGGCAGGTTTTCTCGCCCATTCATACCTCGAGAGGTTCGCACAGTCGCAAAAAGTCGGAAGCTGCTAGCGGCTTGTATCCTCTCGCCTCGACTAGGGATGAGAAGTTCTTTTCGCTCGATCAGAGGGAGTAGCGTGCTCAAGACTTCGGTCGGCGCTCGGTCAAGGTCCTCCACCAACACCCATCGTCCTTCTCGCACTGCTGTGGTTAAAACACCGGGACGCCATTGGAAGCTTCCTGGCTTTGTGTCTGTCGAGTATAAACCGATGAGCATCTTTGCATCCGTCTGCTCGTTGAGGTGTAGCGTCACCATGTTGGAATACATGCCGAGCTGTTTGGCCAACTCATGAACCAGAGCGGTCTTGCCGACGCCAGGAAGACCATACAGCAAGACTGGATCAGACTCGCGAAGCATGCTCGCCAGCCTTTCCAAGTTGGACGTTGTCGTGGGAGTCAGGACGAGATTGGAGAACTCTCCAGCTGGACCAAGAGGCCGGGGCAAGATGACATTGCCGTAGGATACAACGTAGGGGGTGAGGGCCTGCAAGCATGGGGAAACATTGTCATCGACTTCGTGCGCGGCTTGTATTTCTTGGCGCAGAGTGATGACTGACTTTACTCGAGACTGTTCGTACAAGGATAAGAACCCATAGTCAATCGATCTACCATCAAAGTCTGCGAGAATAGCCTCATTCTTGCCAATGTGCTCCTGAATGAGAGACTCAAGCTTCCAATCCGAACCATGGAGGAGTTGAATGAAAATCCTAGTCGCAAGATATCGGATGGCTTTGCTCTCATGCTTGAACAAAGTCTGCATCAACGCCGCAGATGTCAGAGGGCCAAAGTGACGAGAGTCGAAGCTGATGAGTCTCCATGCAACCAGAAGACTTTGCAATAAAGTCTCGTCATCCTGGGGCATGGCATCTTGATCGAGTCTTAGAGGTGGGAGGCGGAGTGAGGGTGAATTAGTCGGCTTTGAAGGTGAATGAGATTCGTATTCGATAAAGGTTGAAAGATAGGGGGCAAAAGGTAAAGTGCGAGCTAACGCAGAGTAGATTCGTGTCCGTTGTGTTTCGTTCCCTGGGTTGAGAATCCATCGAGCACAAATATCTGGAAAGACATGTTCGAAATGCGCAAAGACGCGCTCTGTAAGTGGCGGGCTGAGAGCCGCCTCTGCAACGGCATCAAGCAGCTTCGTCGAGGTCTGGTCCTGGATAATGGCCAGTAATTCTGAGGGCAGATGTTCCAATACAGTCGCATCCGCAAGGAGCGACCTCCTCTGCCGCGAGACGTCAATCATTCCCATGATTGCGCTCGTGTCGACGATTTTGGCTGTCGATGCTGGTGCATTCTCTACTCACAAGCAAGCGGCTTCTCTGTAACTTTTTTTTTCTGAGTTATCTTATCTTATCTCGGCACAAAGGTGCCATGAAATTCCGGGCCACCTAGGAACGCGCTATTCCATTTCTGTCACTGGACCCTGACTTCTTCCTTGACCTTTGAATTATGAGTTCTCTCGGTTCATTAGACTACCTACTTACCTTACCTTATATCAGTTTATATTGAGAAAGCAATGCCATCATCAGACACTAGTCTTGTCACGAGTATCACAAACAGGAGATTGTGAGAGCAAATCAGGTTATTTGCACTAATACACATGACTATTTGCAGAATCGGTCTTCACTATCAAGTTGTGGATTTCACCAAGATCAGCTACATTCTGATATCTCTCCTTTTACTTTCAGGCCTTAGCTGGACTTTTCACAAGCGAGCATTCTATTTACGTTCCTCTCGTGGTTCCATTCATGGCTACGGTACTTGATATCAATGACAGTGCACAGACCATGATGAGCACGTGACCATGCCGCTAGTCCGCCAGGACATCCAGACAGCTCGAAAAACTTCAAGACGTTCCCTCAGACGCCCCGAACGCGACGATCCTCGACCCTCGAATTGAGCCACCACCAGCCCAATCCCCTCCAGCAACAATGGCCATGTCTTGCCGGTACGCCGCGCAGAGCTACGCTCGCCAGCTCCGATCTGCTCGCACCGCCCGAGCACCCGCACAGCTCCTCCGCGTCTCGAGGAGGTGGAACTCGTCCGAAGCTGCTGCTGTTCCCTCCAACCCCAAGATCGAAGCCATTGTCGACCAGATCAGCAAGCTGACCCTGCTGGAGACTGCTGATCTTGTGTCAAGCCTCAAGGTATGGCTCTCCGGGCATCAATTGGCCGTCCGAGACGGTCCCTCTTTTTCCCTTCCATGCACTCTGACTAACCTTTGTGCAAACAGAGCAAGCTCAACATCCCCGATATGCCCATAGGCGGATTCGCCGCCGCTGCTCCCGCCGCTGCCCCCGTCGAGGAGGCTGAGGAGGCCGCTCCCGCCGCCGCCGAGAAGACCCTCTTCACCCTGAAGCTGCAAGGATTCGATGCCCCCTCCAAGGCCAAGGTCATCAAGGAGGTCAAGAACATGCTCGGCTTGAGCTTGGTGGACAGCAAGAAGTTCGTCGAGAGCGCGCCTAAGATGATGAAGGAGAACGTTCCCAAGGAGGATGCGGAGAAGATCATCGCTGCGATGAAGGATCTCGGCGCCACCGTGGTGATGGAGTAGGGTGGTTGCTCTGTGTAACACGAAACTGGCGACTTGGCACGATAGATGGCTGGATTGCATGTACAAAAACATCTGTACTAGTATCTAACAACATTTACCCTTTTCAAAAGACTCAAGACGGGTGCTTTTATAATGATTTGGCGGCCCGTCTGCGTGACATTGGTTCCTTGAATCCTCTTGCTCCTATTGAATGTCCCACCTTTTCCTTCCAATGCGACATGTTCTTTAACATCGACGAATATCCCTAGTGAAACATTGCTAAAGTGACGGGTATCAATGATTTTCTTCCAATCCTAGATGCAAACCCCAGATCCAAACGCCGTCCATGTGTCGTTATGATATGACCTGTCATGGCTCCCTTAGTGACGGTTTCCGTTCGCCGCTCGTTGATGCTGACAGCCAGTCTGCATCTCCATCTCTTTCCGAAAGTCATGCAGTTCTTCAGTGAGTAGTCGATCGTCGTCCTCGCCAAAGTCGCTTGTCTCCTCCCACAGCCTGTTCATCTCTGCGTTTTCAACTTTAGGGATAGCCCATATGCTTTCGCGTTCACGCTTGTGACGCTCTCGATCCTCTTCGATGCGCTGCTCGATCTGGCGCTTGTCAAGCCGATGGCCAGCGCTTCTCCGTCCTGGTTTGGGTATGGTCTGCGAAGGAGGCATGTCTGTCATGTCGACGTCTCCATTAGGTGAGGCGAGACCAAGGTCGTCCGCGTTGGTCTCGCGCTCCTTGATAACATCCTCTATCTGGGTGACTGCCTGTGACTCCAAGTATCCTTTTCCTTGAAGGCCTTGAAGTACCTGTCATGGATGTCAGTAAAGGTCTCCAATCAGCCTGTTCTGGCTGGGGATGACAAGTATGCTCATGTCAGCTCACCTTTCGAACCACTTTGACATTGGCAGCACCAGACCCATCATCCGGGGCAACGGCATCAACGACGCGAATGATATCACGCTGCATCATTCGGATGTAGTCTGCATGCCCATCGCGCTGAGCCATGTCCAAAAAGTGCTCGATGAAATACATGATGTTTGCACGCGTGTTCATGTTATTCTGTTGACTTAGATCAGCAATGGACACACCATAAGAGGGAGGCATACAGGGTTATACATACCCGTTCAAGCTGTTCAAGGATGCACGAGTGCAAGTCCTCATCCATGTCTCTGTATTTGAGGGCATATTGGGCAGCCTTTTGGGCCGAGGCAACAGACGCATTGAGATGCTGGAGCTGTGACGTGAAGCGCATCCGCACCTCGAAGGGGTCGGCCATGGCGAAAGCGAGTGAAAGATAGAATGGTCCAGGCGGCAGACTGATTCTATGGAGCAATCTTGGGGAGATAATCTTAGCGACAGAATGTGGAGTGTCTCGGAAGTCCGGAAGCTCGGTAAGAGCTAAGCATGAAGCTGTCACTATTACCAGGACCTGGCGAGACAGTTTTCAAGGTTCATGGACGGGTTGATGGTTGATGGACGTCCAAGGTGGGGCGACAAAGAAACCGTTTGTGCCACGTTGTGGCTGTGCTAATCTGAGGTGAACAATTTGAGACGTGAGCCAGGCCACGAGGAAACGGGAATAGCAGGCTTCACCTTTGCCGTCCCACCTTGTCGGGCGTCATTTCTTTCCCCCTTCCACGACTCCAACATGCTTCCCGAACGCGCCCCAGACCGGGCCGGACTGGCCGAAGGACGGTCTAACCCAAAGAGGCTGCCGGTGAAAGTTGCTGAGGTGTGTCCGTTCGCAGCAGAAGCTGATCCATGCAGCATAAGGGGTTGCCTCTCAGCGCAGCCAACAGGAACAGGCTCCTATCGCGGGGAGCCATGCCAGGAGGGCCCGGGCGAGGCTAGAAGCCCCAGGTCTGGAAAGTTTCGGAACGACGACGAACCAAAGGTGAGGATATCGTGGATGTGTCGCGCATTCTGGGGCGCCAGCAGGGACAACATCGTCATTTCATCTCCTGACAGGTTGACGCGGTGGTAAGACTTTGAGGCCAGCGCAGTCCGTTACTTACGCACAATATCCGTGAATAGCACCCGCTTGGTTGTAACCCCTTTACCATTTTTGTCGTTTTCTTATGGATACGGGGGTGAGAAACGCGCATTGGGCAGCAAAGGCACCTTTCCGTTGCCTGGTAGCCTGGTAATCTTCCCATGCCTTAGTACGAGTACATAAACACGACGGCAAAGATGGGAATCTTGCACCCTCGATTCTTATAAAAAAAATCTTTTCCCCCGTTGTATTTCCCCAGCTTTTTCCTGTCTACATCTCTCGCTTCCCTCCCGCTCTCACCATCTGCCTCTTGTTGGCCTCTTCTGAATAAAACGTTGCTTTTACACAAACATATCCACTTCACCCTACCCTGTCATCTCTCCTTCACCTTTGATCAGGAACCATCATGTCTCCCAACACAATGGCCCTTACGCCATACGGCACATCTGGGTCTACGGATCTCACAATGGCCGTTCTTGGCTGTGGTAAGTCGTCTGCAGATACGCGACATTACCATGTACGAGTTGTCACGGCACGCTGCGGGACTGTACGAGATGTGCTCGTATACATGCATCACACTGCCGTGTAACCATTGACTCTCCATATTTCATACATTACCTCTTTCAAATCACTGACCATGGCCTTTTATCACAGGTACTATGGGCGTTGCTATTCTCAGTGGCATCCTGAACTCGCTCGCTGAGATGCAGGGTCCCAAGCCTCTGCAGACACCTAGGTCAGGAGCTTCAACGCCCCTGGATGAGGTGCCCCAGCGACTCCCCTCGCGCTTCGTCGCCAGTGTGGCTACCGCAGCGGGTGCCAAGCGAGTCAAGGGCACACTCTGGGAGCACTCATCCATCCTCAAGGTTGTCCATAACGACAACCTTGGCGCTGTCCAGCAGTCCGAGGTTGTTCTCCTGACCTGCAAGCCCTGGATGGTCAAGGAGATTCTCAGCGAGCCTGGCATCTCAAAGGCCCTGCACGGCAAGCTGCTCATCAGCGTATGTGCTGGTGTCACTGTCGAGGACATTGAGATTGCTCTCCACGGTGCCGTATCCTCCAAGGACCCCTCTGAGGATGGCCGGTGTCGTATTGTCCGGGCCATGTGCAACACTGCTGCCGTGATCCGCGAGTCTATGACAGTCATTGCCTCGACCAACCCGCCTCTTGACTCTGCCACTGAGGGCCTCGTCACCTGGATCTTCAGGCGCATTGGTGATGTCGTCTATCTGCCAACTCAGCACATGAACGCCTCGACTGCGCTGTGTGCTTCCGGCCCGGCCTTCTTCGCGCTAGTGCTGGAAGCCGCTATCGACGGCGCCGTCGCCATGGGTATTCCTCGCCATGATGCCCAGCGAATGGCCGTGCAGTCCATGAGGGGCATGACCGGCCTGGTCCAGAACGGCGAGCACCCGGCCCTGCTCCGGGAAAAGGTCTGCACATCGGGAGGCTGCACTATTGGCGGTGTCCTGGTTCTGGAAGAGGGAAGAGTCCGCGGCACCGTCTCAAGAGCCGTGCGAGAAGCTGCCGTTGTGGCCAGTCAGCTTGGAAAGGGAGTAGAGGGTGTGAATGGGACAAGATTCCCAGGAACACCAAACTTGCAATGAAAAATCCATGGCCGAGACCATGGGTCAGCTCCGGTGGAGGAGACTCATCAGGCCGATCCGGCCCCTGAATCTCAGCCACAGCCGGTCCCGGCGCCCTATCTCGCCGAACCGGTCGTAGACCCTGAGCCGACCTATCTCCAGGAATCGGCGCCCAAGCCGGCCGACGAGTCTCGGTCAGAACTTGGGCCTCATTCTCCTGATGCTTCTTTCTTCCTTGTATTGATTAGCACTTGGCAGGCCTTGCGACAGCTATTCAGGAATAACAGCCCCTTTTGTTAAGGTACTTTGCATTAGATAGACGGGGATATTGGTGTAACGACTTCATACAAGATAATACAGTTTTCTCTGTTCAAACCAGGCCCAAACGCCTGACTAGATCCTTTCGGTTTCTCGCCTTTGCCGTCCTTCACGTCACCCAGCAATCATGCATCCTCCACACGAGCCTTCTTGCTGCTGGAGCCTTCACCGTTTTCCTCCTGCAGCTTCCGCTTGCCATTCGTCGACCGAAGCTCACGCTCGTTATGCTTTGCCGATCGATCGCATGCATCCAACATGCGCGCATATTCAAGCGCGACTCCCGACACGGTCTGCTCAAGCCTGTCGATCCGCTCACTGTGTTCCAGTCCGGAAAGATAGTCCTTGTTGTGCCGATAGAGGCGCTGTTTGGCGATGAAATCCCAAACTCTCTTCTGATGCTCGTCTGCCTTCGAAGGGTTGGGGGCATTGTCAGGTACCATGGTCGGCCGTACCGAGTCCGGCAGTTGAGACATAAGGTGCATCTCGACCACTCGACCGAACTGACGAGGAGCAATCTTGGCGCTTCGTCGGATAGCTTCTAAGTTCTCTCCACCAATAATCAACTTGGGAAGATGTCCCGTCTTAGGAATTGTGACATCCGCATCGATTCGCAAGTTGTTGAAGTCGGGCACTGTGCGAAGGAACTGCAAGTCGCAGACATCTCGCAACTTGTCAAAGTCCTCGCTTGGATCCTCGACCGTGAATTCACGAGTCTGGGCATGTTTGTGATAGTGTTCAAAGACGGTTTTGTAGAGTCGAGCTCCGTTGCCTTTTCCTTTGAAAGGGGGCAAGATGAGAAACTGAGACAATCTTGTTCTGCAAGGGAGCTCGGCAAGGTCATGGTCACCCTTGGGAAGCTCCCAATCATCGCTCTTTGGCGATGATGGGGGAGTAGGGGACTGGAAGTAATAGAACCGGTAGGCTGTCGCGTAGCCTACGAGCACGTACGTGCTCTTTTGTGAATCATCTTCCACCTTGCGCTTCTGGTAGAGGGAGAAGAACGTCCATCGATCAGCATCTGATAGGTCCAGCTCGGACGAGTCTGACTCGGGGTCTTGGCCGATGTAGGTGCCACCGTCGATGAACATAGGAACGAATATTTGCAGGCGACTGTTGAGTTGCTTGATCGCGGGGTCGGCAAGGTTTCCGCGCCAAACTTCGTACTGGGCGTCGGCGGTATCGATGGTTGTGTGCAAAATGCCGGGTGGCGTCCAGTTGTCACTGATTTGCTTCGAGCTATCCTCGAAGTCGCTGGCTTTGACGAAAGCAACTGGACGCTGTCAGCACTCTCCTCACCATATCCAGAGCAGGCAGGGACATACTCTTCGGCAAATGATTGCCCTCCTCA
The DNA here is from genome assembly GCA_021730345.1 of Fusarium cicatricum. Lineage (NCBI taxonomy): Eukaryota > Fungi > Ascomycota > Sordariomycetes > Hypocreales > Nectriaceae > Fusarium > Fusarium cicatricum. Next base: position 97,209 of record JAJODA010000613.1, read on the forward strand.
AGCACAGCCTTCACATCAGTCGGCTCAGGTCCTCCCACAGCCTTGAATTTGTTGCTGTACGATATTTTCAGGTGCGGCCGCATGTCATTAGCGCGATACCGCAGGCTGATCTTGAGGCCCTTGTAGCCAAAGATCTGTTCATCCTCGCCGAAAATGGAGAAGGTGAACTCGGGGTTGAAGGTTGCGATATGCTTGAGACCGGATTTAGATGGTGCAGCCAAGGTGATTTGCATCGCCTCGTTGGCGCTGGTCAGCCCTTCAGAGGGTCAGCATCGACGTTTCGAAGGGGAACTGTACCCGGGTTGAGGATAATACTCACACTCTTCGGCGTTTGGCAGGCCTGCCATGGTGGTTTCTGGTTCGTACTCGCAGGGTTATTTGCGAAAATACGGTTGAAAGTGGTGTGCGATAGGATACAAGGAATGAAGCAAAGAGAGTGAAACAACACGCGATGCGCCAGATCGTATTGGTGTTGCTAGTGGCTTTGTTTGGTGTCTCACGCAAAGTTGTCAGAAAACGCGCTTGCACGAGAAGTAGAAGCACGCGTCTGACGCGATTCAATTAAAGGGCCTGGCCTGGCTTTGCGCCCAAAAACTAAGGCTGGCACTAATGTAGGGGAGATGACGTAACCCACGAGGCGGATCACACTGTTCAAGGTACGTACTGCGAACCCTGAGCCGAACGGTCCGTGCCCCTGGCATTCGCAAATGTCGTTCAACATCCAATCCTGGACTGGCCATGTTTTAGGCTTCGACTCTTCAAGCAACTTGTTAGCCATGCGCCTCTCGGTTCTTCACAATGTTAAACATTACGAGTAGCTCGTCGCCGGTTGGCTCCGCAGTCTTTTCTTGTCTTGCACTGCTGGTTATATCTCTCGTCGTCCTCTTGATCTTACGACACTATCTCCCCCTGCGAACCACGCCGGCCTTTTATCTCATTCCCATCTTTTTTGCCCTTTGGCTCCCTTCGATAGTCGTGATCCTCGTCCCCGTCGATCTTGCCTCGAGCGCGGTTACCGGCGATGAAGCCAGCAGAGGAATATGGCTTCCTGAGCGAGTCCTCTTGGTATCGTGGCGCATTACATACTGGTTGACGTTCGCCTTGACTTGGTAAGACAGGTGGTTGTTTGTATCTCAAATCCTGCTAATACGATGATTCCAAGGTTCATCCTTCCGATTCTCGCCGAGTATGCCGACGCAGGATATCGCGAACCATACGACAAGCTCATGTATTCGATCCGAGGAAACGCGCAGTTTCACGCCACTGTCCTGGGTTTCGGATCCATCGGACTCGTCTATGTCTTTATCAAACATGGATTCAACTTCACATCCGTCAAAGCCCTTGTCATGGCACTCGCCTACTGCTGGGGATTGATCCTTGCCATCTATCTCATGGGCCACGGCCTAGTTTCGATACCTCGGCGACTCATACGCAGCGCGAGCATAAGTGGGCGATTACGACGACTTCAGAGCAAGGCCCCTAAGGTCTACGAACAGATGGAAGACTCGATCACAAGTCTCGAGGACATTGGGGTTCAGGTCGTGGAGCTTGGACGGCGCAAGACGGGCAGCGCATTGGCATTCCGCGACTGGATCGAGGAACTTCAGGAGATGGCCAACGTTCCTGACTCTCAACCACGAAACTCCCGGTTGGGTCCCAGCGCCGACAGCGCTATTATCCCGCATGTCATCACCCAAAAGTATCTTGCCGATCTGACGAGGAACTACGTACGCGCGCGTCATGCCCGATCCCGATACGTCAACGCCTGGAGCGAACTCGTCGAAGAAGCGGCCGAAACACAAAACGTATTGGACTCGGCGGCATCCAAGAAACTCGAAATTAGCGAAGTGTCGCCCCATGCAGGTTTCTGGGACAAGACAGTCATCCTAACTCCCTATACACGATACCTGTGCTATTACCATATATTGCCCTATGCCCAAGTTATTCTTGGCTTGTTCCTGGCAGCAGCATCAGCCTGTATCGTGTGGTCTGAGGTTGTCAAGGTCGCATTCCCCAAGCTGTCCGTCATTAGGCTGAGCGTCGTGCATCACTGGGTCGGCGACAAGGCCGAAGTCGGATTCGCGGGCCAATTCATTTCCTCCTTCTGGATTTGCTACATGTGCGCGGCTGCTCTCATCTCGATGACCGAGGTCAAGGTCTGGCGCGGCCGAGCCCTCGTTCGTCGCAATACTGCTCACGAATCGGCGTTTTGGTACGCCATGCAAGTGGCCAAACTCACAATCCCCATCTCCTATAACTTCATGACTTTCCTATCTAGGGATGTCTACAACAAGACCGTCTTTTACCAATTCCTTGGTGTGTTGGTTGATTTCACACCGCTCGGTCGCTGGTTCGACGACCTCTTCCCGGTTGTCGTCTTGTTCCCCGTCTTTGCCACATTGTTTGGCATATACGGCAGAGTCAAGCGCATCTTTGTGGGAATGGATGTTATCGACGACGAAGAGGATAACGGCACCTCGTACGGCACTGGCTCCTGGCGTGAAGGCCGAGATCTCATCTCTCGGGAGCTGGGCGGAAACACTCTGTTCCACCGTCGCGAAGACGCCCTCGCAAGGATAGGAGCAGCAGGCACCTCAGGAGGCAGATCCGCCCCAGTGCTCTCCATTCCTTCTGCTCGTGGCAACGCGTCATCTCCTGCCCGATCATCCCCTCGTCCTCCTGCCACTGACTCTCGTCGTGTGGGCGCATCTGCTCACGGCCCCTACTGGGACGAGGAGCCTCCAGAGGACGACAACATCTTCCAAATCATCGGCCACCGCATGAAGAACACAATGGACACCATCGAGGCGCCCAAGTGGTTCCAGGATATCAAGAAACCCAAGTGGATGGGCGGTGACGACGAGGATAATAACGCTGGTGCCGGTCCATCTGGAACCGGGTCTGACATCCGCAGATGGTTCGGAGGTGGCTCGAACGATGGCCAGATTCACATCTGACAATGTCATTCTTACATATGGACGGCGCAAGGGCTATTTCTAAAAGGGGTATCATTCTAGCTTGGATACACTGGCGTGCTTCTCCTTCAAGACGGTATGGGTCAACGGCATCGGTATGGAGTTTTGAGGGGCTATTTTTAATTCACTCGGTCGAGTCACTCTAATGTTATAAGACTGCGATGCGTACATGTGGAGATGGTAATTGTCGATGGTATCAGATACTCATATATATTCATCATTTTCGTTAAACGCCAAGATCTATTTAGTGCAAAGTCGTGCATGTCGTGACAGTATGTGCTTGAGCCTGTTCATCAGTCGTAAAGTTCGCGTCATGATATCCAATCCAATGTATACACAAACCCATCAGCTCCTCGCTCGCCTAACCTACGGCTTGGGCGGCGGACTGATGGTGTTCCAGGTGTTCGCCTTGCTCATGGTCCGCTTGCGCAGGGCAAACATGATCTCCTTCTCCATCTTGACAATGTTCTCCTCAAGGTCCTTATCATCCCGCTTGTGCTGCTTCCGCCGACGCCGGTCGATGAAGAGCCAGCAGCCGACGATGATGGCGGTGACGGGAATGGTCAGGGCAAAGTAAATCCAGAGCTGGACCGAGACGAAGGGGTTGGCGCCTGTGAAGGGTGTCAGTGGATGAGTCTCGAAGAGGTAGATGTCTGAAATAGGGGGGATGCTTAAGCGTGTCTATGGAGAACCAACCTTTTTCAAAGTCAAAGAAGGTCATGCTAAAGACGGAAGCAAGATATGTCCCTGGAAGAAAGACGGCTCCCATGAGTGATAGGGTCTTCATTGCCGTGCTGTCCCGCTTGCTTGCGTGTGCTATCCTCCTCTGTTCTCCAGCAATCTCGAGGTTCAACCGTGCCTCGCGCTGCGACATGATGTTATAAAGCTACCCCCAAAAAAGTCAGCAGTCTTCCATGAACCAAAAACTGTAGAGCCCTACCGCTTCACGCTGGACCTTGAGCCGCTCAAGAGTTGTGTGGATGTAGTTCTCCAGCCCCGTCAGCTTGACCTTGTAAAAGTCCAAACGAGCCAGCATGCTCCGGTGCAGCTTGTCAATCTCCTTACGGTGCTTGCGCCCGGCGTCGCAGATGTCGTCACTCATCGAGGTCAGCCACATTTTGTGGAAGTTGTCCAGGGCCTTCTCCATCTCCTTTGCGAGAGCCATGTACGCCTGGGGCCGCTTCCACATGACGTTACTGTGGCACTCGACGAGGTCGCGGCTCAGCCCGTCAATGTCTACGAGGCCGTCTTGAAAGTACTGCTCCTGCTCCTCGACCTCATTGCGCAGACTGACGGCGTTCTCAAGACGGCGGAGCCAGTGTCGCGCTTTGCGCTGCTTCTCGTCGTTTTCCGGCGAGAGGTCGTACGAGATGACGATGATAGAAAGCAGCATCGGGTGACCGACCTGGGCGGCGCAGGCTTTAAGGTGTACGAGGGCCTTTTCAATCTCGGAGCTTGGGGTGCCCTTGACGAAGCCGCTGGTAATGCCCGTTTTGAATGAGTACGAGAGCATCATCTCCCAGCCACGGGTTTTGCCCTTTTTGAGGACATCTGACTTGCGATGGATGATTTCTATCAGAGATGTGAGCCAACAATGCAATCGGCCTTGATGTGAAGGCTCTAGACTCACGCAGATGGGGATCGTCGTCGTCCTGATCATAGGCGCACCAGAAAAAGGGTCCGACTGCGCAGGTGGTTTCAATGCCGCGGAATGGTAGCCTCATCTCCCGAACCATGGACTCGTACCTATCGCACGGAAGCGATATCACCCTTGGCAGAAAGGTATCGTTGTGCTTGGCATTCTTCTGGGTTCTTGGCCATGGTGTCAGTTGAGATTGTCTCATCACAGACAATGTCCAACTCACATTAATCGAATACCGCTGAGCAGTTGGGTCCCATGCCGTAGGTTGTTATGTGGTGCAAATGCGCCCTGTGCTTGTCAGTTTGTGACCCTTAGATGGCGGGCGTTACATTTCCAAAGACTTACCCTTCGTTGAAGAAAGTTGTCAAACTCATCATCTGTCAATGGGTGCTCCTCGCACGAATTGTAAAAGGGATCCTGTTGAGCATCAGCACATGAGCAATCCCGGAGTGTCTCGCCTGATAGGAAGCATTGCATACCGAGTAATTAAAGACCTCGACGTAGCTGGTTTCCTCCTTGACGACGCGACATTCGTTAACGTAATGCCGAAACATGTAATCGTCCATGGCGGCTGCTGTTGAGGTTATATCTCAATCTCAAAGGGCGTTGAATCAAGTTGTAATCAATTCAGACGCGCTTTCGCGGGTCTTTCGGGCTAACGTTAGTCGTTGCTTGGCGACGAGCTTAATTGCAGCTTCTCGGGTCTAACGTAAGAGAAAGGATTGGTTACGAGGCAAGAATTTCGGTGAGAGCCTGTACCAGAATGAATTGTCAGAATGACAATTGATCACCAAAAGGCCCAGCCATCAGGTAACTACCTTGTAACCTTTGTCACTCAAGAGGGTAAAGATCGCCGCAATTGACTGGGTCTGGGCCTGGCCTGGCCTGGCCTGGTCTTTGTCTTGAGCCTCCCAGCCTCGTGACTTTCCAACGAGAAGAACCTATTGTCAGCCCCTGTCTGTCTCATCTGCTCCTTCCTCTTCGCGGCGGTCCGTCCCCTTCTGCGGTCCAGCGGCCAACCCCGCCTGCTCCCGCTTACCGAGGAGACCCAGAACCCAATCCTCAATCGTGCCAATCAGCAATGGGCCGAATACGGACAATGGGGATGATGTCCCGATATCGTCATCGGAGCCTTCATAACTCAATGTCCAATTAATGTACGGAGCATCCTCTTTCTTTTTTCCTATCTCTTATTTTGTGTCCGTAGTCCTAAAACCAGATACACACAGTCAATAGACCTGACAACAGAGCGGATAGCTACAAGCAACTAAGTAACCATCATGCCCTACCAACTCATCACCAAAGTTACCAAGATGCTGCACAACAAGTAGGATCAAGGACAAATAGTGGCTAGGTTTCCTACTTCATAAGGCTATTCCTGTAACCTACGCCTCGTGTCGCGTGCTCATCGTCGACAATACCCATCTGCTTGTCCTGTTTCCGATCCAACCTTTTCATCCTCAATCAAGCGTGCAAACAGAATCTTCTTGACATAGCCAAAGCGACTTGTGAATCAATAACCATTCCTCAGAGAGACTTGCAACCCTTCCAGTCCATCTTGTCAATGACACCAATAGCCATACCAGACGAGGCCTGTTTCCGACTTAGTTATACAAGGACCCAAAGCATATACTCCAGCAAGCACATCCTTAAAACTCCGTAAACATGTGGCCGTATCTAAAAACACATTAGCAAGGTTCAGTGGTCGCCGTCGAGCCATCACTCACTCGTCCGACCCTCCTAACTGCCCGTATTTCTCGGGGTCCTCGGGATATCGATCAAACTGACTGGCGTCACCAGCACCAGCCTTGACTGGCGGTGTGTATGGCGCATCGATATCTTTTCTGGCCAGGCGGTCCCACGTAACTTCAGTGAACCAAGGGTGGTTTTTCACATCTCCGGGGCCACCATACAGGTTGCCCAGTCGCTTCGTCAGATCCGCCGTGATCAGGCGCTCCAGAAGGTTCTGGGCATCAGCGTTAACGTATGCCGGGTACTTGACCTTGCCCTTGAGGATGTTTTCGTATATCTTCATGGGCGATCCGCTGTCCCAGAATGGCGTGTAACCGCAAAGCATTTCGTATATAAGGATACCCAATGACCACCTATTACACATCCACATGTCAGCCCCATCGCAATCCAGGCATGCATCATGCATCACTTACCAATCCACAGACTTGTTGTATCCCTTGTTAGAGACCACTTCGGGTGCCAGGTAGTCGGGCGTGCCACACAGCGTCCATGTCTTGTCAGGTACTCGCTTTGCGAAACCGAAATCTGTAATCTTGAGATGGCCATGTCGGTCAAGGAGCAGGTTCTCTGGTTTCAAATCTCGGTAAATGATGTTCTTGGAGTGCATGTATTCCAATGCAAGGGTGACCTCTGCGGCGTAGAACTTGGCCACTGGGTTTGGGAAACGCTGTGCCATACGTCAATAAGCTGTCATGACAAGACGCAGCTGCGAAACCTACCCCCGACTTCCTTAGAAGCGAAAAGAGCTCGCCACCTTCAACAAAGTCCATCACCATGTAGAGGTTCTTGGTGTCCTGAAACGTGCCCCACAGAGTGATGAGGAACGGGTGCTTGACGTCGCTCAGCATACGCCGCTCGTCGTTGGTGTGCTCGACCTGCTTCATCTTGACCACCTGGGCCTTTTTGAGCACCTTGACCGCATAGAAGCGTTGGTTGTGTTTCGATTGGACCAGATGGACTCGGCCGAAGCTACCAGTTCCAAGCGTCCTCAAGATATCGAAATCACCCAACGAGTACTTGCCCTTGGTGACGCGCATCTGTGACCCGTTGCTAGGTTGCTGCTGGTGATGCGCCTGGTGCTGTTGTGGTGGTTGTTGTTGAGCCTGCTGCTGCTGCGGTTGCTGGTCTGGTTGCTGCTGATATTCGTGCTGTTGTGGTTGCATGGTTGGCTGGGGCATGGCCTGCTGCTGTTGCTGTTGGAGGAGTGCGGGATCAGTGCCAGGGCTAACCGCCTGGGCAGGCCGATTGTCTGTCGTAGCTAGATATTGCGCATTGGGCTGGGAATTGCTGGGGTAGGAGTTGCCTTGAGCATCGTGCTGCTGCTGCTGGGGTGGATGAATGAGGTTATTGATGCTAGGTAGATTCTGTGGATCGTGATGCATGGGACTGCCCGCCGCATATGAGGGTTGTTGGACTGAGTTCATCGTCTCGGCGTCGTTGGCCGCCGCCGTCTCGCACACCATCCGTGACAACTTCAACCCCGGCGACGCCCTGAAGCCCACGCCTGCCGATGCCGGTGCTGAGCACATTGAGGTTCTCGACAAGGCCCGAACGGCCGACGGCCCCAAGAGCACCGCCGAGATCCGACTTGCCATGCAGAAGGCCATGCAGACTGAGGTCTCCGTGTTCCGAACCCAGGAGAGCTTGGACGAGGGTGTCCGCAAGATGAAGGACATTGACGCGATGTACTCGCAGGTTGGCATGAAGGACCGCAGCATGATCTGGAACTCTGATCTCGTTGAGACTCTCGAGCTCCGAAACCTGCTGACTTGCGCGTAAGTTGAAACATTTCACTCACTACTCAAATGATCACATTGACTGACAATTCCATAGCGTGCAAACTGCCACCTCTGCTGCCAACCGAAAGGAGTCGCGTGGTGCCCACGCCCGCGAGGATTTCCCCGACCGAGACGACGAGAACTGGATGAAGCACACCCTCTCCTTCCAGAAGGAGCCCCACGGCGAGGTCGAGCTCAAGTACCGAAAGGTTATCGCCACCACCCTTGACGAGGCCGAGTGCAAGCCCGTGCCGCCCTTCAAGCGTGTATACTAAGAGTGTGCGGTGTGGGATGTCGAGGGAGTTTTTATTAGATTGTTGGGAAACTTGACATGATTTTCACGCAGGGCAGCGTCTCCTTTGTGGCAAGGTTGTGCGATATTATATCCGTTTTAAGCAGAGGAAGAAGAGATTAAAGCGCGGATGGTCCCCGGGGTCGAGACGGAGGCCCGGTTGAGGGGGGACGTGTATTTGTCGATATTTTGTAGTTCAAGTTGAAAAAAAAGAAGAACTGAAAAAAGGAGCTGATGGTTCGGATAGTAAAAGTGTTTTTGACTTGTCATTCTGCTTTTGACTTCATTCGGTAGATTTGTCAAGTCTACGGGACCTGGCAAGCGTGTGGTTGAAAGGAGCATGGATCAAGTATTGTCATTCTCATGTTGAGCTCTTGCGACAATTCCATTTCAGGGCTGAACTTGTCATACTTCACTTGCGTCTAGTTATGATATGGTTCTTAACCCCACGCCGAGGATGCAAACCAATGGTTGGCTTAGGTTGTGGGATATTCAACCGAGGAAAGTTATGACTACGGGAACTATCGGATAGATGATGATGGGAATAGATGTTAGGAAGACCCTCGCGACAGGAATCCATTGCTCTGACAGAAGGAGTTAAGTTTGTTAACAAGAACTACTTGGCTTTTCAGGTTCTTGTTGAAGCGTCTGTATGAGTATATTTCCTCTTTGTTCATTTTCTTTATTTCCCTTTTCGATTGCATCTCGATGAGAGACAGATGTCAATCGACGCAGCACACATGCGAAGCCTTACTCTTTACAAGCACATTTTCATGTGATGGACACCATCTCCCAATTGTTCGAAATGCTATCTACAGTTCAGGCCTGAGGATTCTCATTCTTGGTCTTGGTGCTGGGCGTTTGGTAGTATTCGCCCATGATCACAGCCCCACACTACGAATGCGAACTTGACAGGATCTAAGAGAATTCACACACCCAAAACAAAAAGAAATAATCGTTGATAAATGCAAAAAGATTGTTTTATAGCAGCTATCAGTTTCGATCTGATGACCTCCGGGTTATGAGCCCGGCTGATGAATATTAGTAAACGGCTTTGTGGTAATTAGTGACTGGGTCTAAACATACCGCGCTTCCACTGCGCCAAGCTGCTTTCTTGGCTGGGAAAGTAGGTTTTTATTTTCGTATATATAGCTGAGCCCCATTTTGAAGGGTTATAAGTGAATGCCTACCTACGGCAACGTTGAACAATAGATCTCTTTGTCATGAAGAATGCTGGTAAGAGAAATTAATTACCTTCATCCGCGGTGTACCTCACTTATAAAACATCTTAATATACCACTCTTAATGAGATAGCCATATCCTTGGAAGTGTTAGTATGCTCTTGAGTATAACCCGCCTGATACTCAAGCACTCGCTTGAATTCGAGACCTTAGTGTCTGTCATCAACTCCGCACTCAAGCTCACAAGAGCTGTCTTCATTTCATCGTTGCAGATGCCCACCTATCCGAACACCACGGATTGTTGTGGCCGACTTAGCAAGCTAAGTTGGCTCGCCGGGCTTGCCCCACGAACCAACGGGTAAGCCGCTTGGCGAATGACAGGTGAGGCCTAAGGTGGCAGCCAAGGTAGATCATGGCATCCACGACTTACCATACCATGAACAAAGTCACATTAAGAACCTGATGACTGAGGTCTAGAAAGTGGCATAGCTATCATGAGAACGACGACACCGAACCAGTTCACGAGCAGCACCGAGATGAGTAGAACGACCCAGGACCGAGTCCTACAACGCCAACTCCGAGGACAACACGACCAAGAGAAATGTAAGAATGACGGCCGGCGACGCTAGAGATTAGCAATCAAAGTTGAAAACGACCATGTCGAGGAGACGGCATAGAACATGGCGATGAACGGTAACATTTTCGTGCCTCATGACTGCGTAGCTGGTGTCGATGGATATTACTGGAACTTGAGCCAAACTTGCGACGGACTGACACTCACTCACAGGCTGCCTTTAGGTAACAATCATCATAATATTTTGAGTAGCTAATCTAAAGATTATTGGAATCTTGGATAGAACTTGGAATACCATAGGTTCCACATCATCTTCGAAAGCGTCGGCTCTTTCGCAATATCATTGTACAGGATACCTCTTCACCCATCCGTCTCGATATCTGACTGTAGACACAGCAAAAGCCCTCAGGATCGAAGCCGAAACCCTACTCCCAATCCACATCAAACGCTACGAATGCGTCGAGGCGATCGAGAATGTATGGCACGGCCGCGTGGTGGTCAGCGTCGCGGTCGGGGTCGAGGTAGTGGATCTCACGAAGCCGGACAGGGAGCGTTAGACGGGGCAGGTAGGCCAGATGCTGCATACCGCGTCGAAAGCTCACAAAGCGGGTTTCCAGCTGAGTTCGAGCCCAGGGTTGCAAGAGGTCGCAGAGGCCGTCAAAACCGGGGCGAAGCTCGTGGCGGGGGGAGTAGACGCCGTTGTTTGCGTGCCAGGTACCCAACCCCCTGGGTCTTCTGGCAAAACTCCCGAAATAAGGGCTCAGAGGACGCCAACACCACGAGTTCACCAGTTGTCACTGATGTCAGAGGCTCCACGTACCATGGAGCCGACATGTAGGGGAACATGGCCATTGTCTCCCACTCGCGGTGATCCCAGTGAACAGGACGGAGAGGATTGGTAGCGGTAGAAGGCATGTCGATCCCGCGTCGTTATATATAGTGGCCTATTTATTAGCTTGATCATGTCTGACTGACTTTGCGCAAAGGGATGCCAAGTGCTTACCTGGGCGCCAACTGAAACGTTTGAGAATCGAGAGTGGGTATAAATATTGCAGCAGTGATGAGAAACAGAGAGTGAAGCAGCTGCGGAATGAGAAAGCCTCTTGACAAATATATATAAATGGTAGAGTCTAAGTGCAAAGTCGAGGTTAAGAGGTAGGATTGTAGAAGAGAGGGGGAGATGGAGACGGAAGAAAAATCGGTGTGAAGCTAGACATTATTATAGCAGTGAAGCTCGAACAGGGGGCACTTTCGTGACTCAAATAATCACAATAGGCTGTCTGTTTGCTCAAGCGAACTCGGCAGTGCCGTAGAGGTGGCACTACCAGTCATAATAACAACATCAAACGCAGTAATAACATCAAACGCAGTAACAACAAGCACAACAACATCAAGCATACCAACAACATCGAACGCAATAACAACATCAAAAGCTAACAACATCAAACTCAGGAACAACCTCAAACGCAGTAACAACAAGCATAACAACAACGTCGAGCACAATATTAGGCAAACAAACGATACTGTATCCTATATAAAGTCTCTCTCCCTACGACCTCTCTCTCCTTGGAACAACATCCTCACTACTATACGGGCTTTATAACTTCTATACTATATCTCCTTCTATATATACCACAGGAACGACAGGTTGAGAAACCACACGCCACAAAGCCAGCCAGCCAGCCAGCCAGCCAGCCAGCCACGAGATCGAGCTTCATTTACGAAAGTTCATCACAACTGGCTTGTTTCAGGAAGGCGAGAGTGCGTTTCAGCCAGCTTTCCAATCTCTCAGGGGAACGACAGCGGCGAGCCACTTCAACGTGAACGACTTCCCTCGCAACATCTGGGTAACGCGCGGCTTTGCCACCGTTGTTGTGAGAACACTTGAATCAGCGAACGGTTCAGACTCATTTCAGTGTCCCGTGCAATGGATTCTGACAAGTAACACTGGGACAGAAAGCAAGTCCCTCGTGATTGTCAGCCCATTCGAGGTTCAGAAGCTTTTGCCAGAGATCGAGATAATTTCCCATCTATATACACCGCTCACCCAACCCATGGACACACGGACCTGCTACCAAAGGCAATCGATCTACAGAGGGGAACCAAGGACGGGGAATGCACACAGAGAACAAGAACGAGGCTGAGCAGCCTTCTTCGGGGAGGTAAAGGGACGAGCTGGGTTGCCATTAAGGCACCCATATATGAGCTACCGGAGACCTCATAGCAGGTGGCTTGAAAAGGAACAATCCCCCATCTATATACACCGCTCACCCGACCCACGGACACACGGACTTGGATGAGGTTCGATAAGAAGCCTCCTCCCCCGCCTGCTCTCAGAATGTCGCATCCAGGCAAGGAGGGCAAGCGGATGCTTAGCCCACAGCTCAGCACTATCAAGACTAAAAGACCGCGAATTTAAATAAGCTATAGTCTAATGATCAACATAACTATCTTTCGTTTCTACTACCCAAGTCGCCTCTTCTCCCCTCTGAGTAAATTATACCAGTTGACCACGTCAGAAAAGGCATATGATAACAGGGGTCAGCATTCAGGTAGGGCCCTTTCGTCCTGCTAATGCGCCGGATAGACCACCAGTGGAGGCTGGGGAGTGAACCACTCGTATACCTAGCAACTTGTCCCGTTCTACCAAGCTTGGTGCTGTTCTTGATTTGATTCGGTGTCGTAATCGCCATCGTCGTCCGCAAAGTAGCTTAGCTCTAGAAGATCAATACATTTAGACGTGAGATACCCATCGGAAATAATGGATGCGAAACGCTTATGATGGGTCGATTTTATGCTCAGTCACAAGATTCTTAATGACTTTGCTGTTGGTCTTGTGCAGCACATACGATTGAAGCTGTTTTTCAAAGACATTTAGGTGCCCTTATACAACTAATTTGAGCTTGAACAGTCTTTAGCAAGGCCAGTCTCAGAAGAGCCCAAGATCATTACAGCAGTGTGGGTTCCCTTGGTTGACTGATTTGAAAGAATGGGTTCCCCCGGAGGTAAGTGTTTCAACCGGCCGAGGCAGCGTGGTCTATCCATGGATCTCACATCTCAGCTACGACCAGAACGAAACATAACACAACTACCCACCTCAGCGAATACAAGTCAAAATGCACGGCACACCTCGACATAACTCACCTCATCATACTCCTCATCGAGCATGCGGACTCTTGAGCCCTACGTCTTTCCGATAGACATCTGTCATTACTGTTGGCGCGAATATCCGTCCGGCTCTCCCCCTTCGCCTTGAGGCGTCACAATCGGCCAAGACCTACTCGCCGGTTAATAGCCTGTTCCCATACCTATACAATACGATCAAGGCGGCTCTCGACTAGGGATTAATAGCTAGGTACCGTCCCTAATATTGACCTGGAACCGGCCGATCCACAGCTCCTCCAATTGGGCCGGTAGGAACGGAGCGATAGGTGCCGGCAACGGGAGACCCATGCCGTCAAAGAACACTACAAGGCGATTGCGATTGACAACTCGAGCGAAGAGGTGGAAGAAATCAAGTTTCCCAAAGAACGGGTTGAGTTCTCAACACTGCTGGGACTGCACGAGCGTAAGCTCGTCTTTAAGACCGACTTCAGCCCAATGAAAAGGGGTAGCCTTGTGGCATGGTCGATATGTTACGGGTGGTACCGATGAGTGTTGGGCTTTAACCCTGCACCTGTGGAAGGCGAGGGTTTGAAACGGGCTTGGACCGCATCCTGAGATCATACTCAGAGTCTGGCACAGAGTGTCGTACACTCGTACTGGGCGACATGCCCGATTCGTCGGGCTTCACCCATCGCGCACGCAGAAAATAATTGCTTGGGATAGACGGGCCCGACATTCCAGACAAAAGTGGAAGTGGCAACCCAGTGGCAGCTCCATTCGACTTTACATACTTCACAAGGCCTGTGAGGAGCTGAAGGCTCCGACGGAAGGGCTAAGGTCGGTCTCGATGAGATTCAGTAACTCCAGGCTTCTGTCACATGAATCGGCCAGAAACCTCCCCACAGTTATTACTTCACTTGTATGCTAATCTCTACTTATTCACTATTCCTTCTTTAGTCTCGCCTATTGTCCAATGTCTAAATGGTCGGGTATGACGGTAGCTGCATGTCGTCCGAACCTCAACGCGCTTTGTCGCTACTATTTCGACTCTTATTAGAGTACCAGTAATTCAGAGAAGATTTCTCTTGACATATTTAGAGACGGATGGTCAAGTTCATAGTTTACTAATACGTACCCGCGACGTCAGTACCATTCTGGACCTCGGCCGGGTACCTTTATGCTGCCTGATCATGCTGGGGATTGTAGCCGGTGATGAAAGAAGGATGAGGATGGAGCGCTGATCTCTGAAGGGGAATTTCCTATCGATCGTTCTGATGAACATGTGTATTAATCCAGTGTGAACGAATTATCTCTGAATCAGATTGCAATGGACGTCGTGGTGTATGGTGTGGTCACTGCCTGCCTCGCGTGTTGGCTCTGGACGCAGTCGCTAAGTAAGACACAAGGAAGGGTAGGGGTAACAGAAGTTGTTGTGAACATGATAGAGACTGAGTTCAGTATCCCAGGGGAGCAAGTCCCATTTATACTATACTAAGCGCCCTGATTGCCCTTTCTATCTAGGTACTTACTGCCTGAATTATTGCCTTTATTTCCTTTATCCCTAAGCTTGCTTGACAGGTAGTCAACCTGCTTGACAGTCGACAGTCACGTGGCCTGTTTAAAACATGTTACTTGTCTACGAAGGTGCTTAAACAGTGCCGTCCGATACAAATACAAAAAGAAATTGAGAAAAATACAGTAGCAGCTACTAGTTTCGATCCAGTGCTAATTTTGTTAGTTTCGATTTGAGGCAGAGAATTATTTCAGGTTGCTTACACCTCCGGGTTATGAGCCCGGCTGGGGAATCGACTGTCAGCACGTTGTTATCTAAAGAATCATGGTTTACGTACCGCGCTTCCACTGCGCCAAGCTGCTTTGATTACTGTTGGTTTCTAATAATTTTTATTTTAGTATAAGAATGATAATATTGAACTTACGTTATAATCACTGAGTTACTCTGGTTGAAAGTACTGTTGACACAACTGTCACTATTGCTGCAAGCAGTCATGTGCCTCACTCACTGTACGGCTCAAGCAGTATACTTCTAGATGGATGACTTTGATCAAACCTGTAGACTAGGTACCTAGGAACAAAGGAACAGAGGCAAGCAAGCAAGCAAGCAAGCAAGCAGTAAATGAAGAGGGCAATCAGGGCTTTTAGTATGGTATAAGAAGGGGGAATTACCCTCTAGATACTGCCCTTTAATCTCTATCCTGTTCTCATCAACTTTTGATACCCCTACTCAGCGAGTCATACAGGCACAGCTCTTGTGTCTTACTAAGCGACTGCCTTGCCTGGCGAGCCATACATGCACCGCCGGCGGTG
>JAJODA010000614.1:0-14444 GCA_021730345.1 Fusarium cicatricum
TCTTGGAGGGCAGCCCTTGGCAAGGCCGCCGCCGCAAGAACCTGGCCGGCCTCCATCGTATGGTCCTCCAGTGCAGCAGCAACCACCTTCGCAGCCGATGCGAAGCTTGATGAGCGAGCAACCACCAGTTCGATCACCCCAGATGGGCACACCTACAAGTCGCCCCGTATCGTCACTCCAGCAGCGGCCGTCGTCGGGCTCAATGCAGGAACAATACGGCTCGACTCCGCCTCAGGCCAATACACCGACTCCAGCTGCTGCGCCTCCTCGTCCACCGGAGCCTCGTAAGGGAGGACTCAACATCATGTCTCTGCTCAACGACGACCCCCCGCCGCCACCTAAGCGTGTCAACGATGTGGCCAGCACCCCGGTTCGGCCCTCGCCCACGCCTCCACCTCAGACGATGGGCCGTACACTTCCTGGGCCTGCGCCACCATCGCAGATGCGCCGAGAGCCAGAGCCGCAATATTCACCGTACGGACGGACGCCCTCAGGCGGTGCCGCAGCGATGCCGTCTCTCAAGCCTACATACGCGGATTCTCCTCAGCCTCAGCATATGGGTAGTTCGCGGGCATCAATCGGGGTGTCAGTTGAGGCTGCAGCTGCAGCAGAGAGGGACTATTACAGACAAAACCCTTACCAGCCAGCGTCTCAGAGCGGTACAAACTCACCTCAGAGCGCCCATCGTTACCCTCCGCCTGGTCCACCTAGCCAGGTGCAGTATCAGAGCCAGGGATATCCTACCTCGTATGGTGCTGCAGGTCAACCACCACACGCTGGATCACCAGGTGGCCAGTACTCGTTGCATCCATCTTCTTCCCGATCGAGGGAGGTTCCACAGGGTGGTCGTGATGCCACATGGCCGCCATCAGCCCACCAACCGCCCCCCACAAGTCTGCAACAGCCAGCTGGCTGGCCATCGCAACCACCTCCAAATACCTCGCAACCGCCGCCGTCACAGCAATCGTGGGCGACAGGGCATCCTGCATCGAAGCCCCAAACACCAGCTCCATCCTGGGCTCCGTCGCAACCACCACCACAGCCGCCCCATCACATGGCTATGAGAGACGATGGGCGGGGTGGACCGTATTATGGTTCGGGGCCAGGTATGCCGCCACAACAGCACCAGATGCAAGGGCGCTATCCACCCCCAGGTCCTCGTGGACCGGAGTCGGTCCCGCAGCCTTCTCAGGCGTATCCTCCCCGTTATGCTTCAACTCCCGGTCCTGCTCCGCGCGACCCGAGAGAGATGCCAGGACGGAGTTACACGCCTGTAGGTGGCTATGATTCACGAGGGCCGCCTCCGCCAGGAGGTCCTGGTTATCCGAGCCACGATCCGCGAGAAATGCAGATGAGGGACCAGATGAGAGACCAGATGAGAGACCAAATGAGGGATGGGAGGGGAGACCCGAGAGATCCGCGAGATCTGATGAGGGGACTGAGGCCGCATGAATATGAAAGGCACCCGGACCAATACCGAGGAAGATAAGGGGATTAATCAAAAGGAGGAACTATACGAAAAACCCAAGGCACAGGAGGCGACATTGTATACCATTTGGTAAGGGGACTTTTGATGATTGGCGCAATGGAAGACTTGGGTTGATGGGAGGGGCTGATTGGGCCATTGTATAGAGGATCCTTTGGTTTTGTAGATATAACTTGTAGATATGTGGATTATGAAAGTGTATAAGAAGTTCAAATGCTCGTGAACATATCATAGTAATCAATCGAGTATCGATGATGTCTTTCAGGGGTTGACTGTATTAATAACCCCGCTAAGTGCCACTATCAACAACCCCGCCAAAACCCACGCGTTCCCTCTGTTCCCCACGCGATCACCCAACTCAACCCAAGAAAACAAACATCATGGCTTCCAATCCGAGGTCTGCGTCCGCAATGGGCGGGCACGAGAAGACATATTTCGAGCAACAACGAGAGGCTCTCATTGGCGAAATTGCCATGGTATGTTGTTTTTGGCCTTTACGCAACGTTGCAGCCGCTGACGGCTTTTGCGCAGAGCTTTGAACATGTCCTAGCCAACATCAACAAACTAAACCGATCGCTCGAGGCCGTCGTTGCAGTGCGTATAATCACGCGATCCTATGGATTCATAAGAGCAGAAAATAACTCATGGGTCAATACAGGTTGGCAACGAATTCTCATCGGTCGAGGCGCTATGGTCGCAGTTTGAGAACGTGATGGACAAGGAGGGCGAGGGCGAGAGCGAATCGAAACAGGGCGAGCAGCAGCATGAAGAAGGGGAACATGATGAGAAGGAGCAGGAGGGGAATAAGGGCGAAGAAGAAGAGGCTTGATATGGAATAAGCTTAGAGATTGTTGTTTTGATACCCCCAGTGGACGAATATACGACGACGGATTAACGAATACATGATCGAGTCCCTTCAAGAGATGGTGGCCCCGTGTGTGAAGAACTAAAGAACTGCGAGGTTTGAGTGGATGATATGAATAGACGTCTGGAGGGACAGGCAAGGCATATATCATGGAATCACAAGCACAACACTTTCAAAAACAATCTGTCTGCGTATTCATCTGCCCAGGCTAAAACAATCTGTCGGCGAATCCATCTGTCAAGGCTAAAAACAATCTGTCTCTGCATCTTCTCTGCTAACATCCAGGTACTTGTCGACACCATTTCTCGGTGCATCGAACTCTCCTGGTCTCAAATCAAATATCGCATCAAAATGACAAAAACAAGGATGCCTTTCCGAAGCCCGCATCTCTGATAACATCCAGGTACTTGTCGACATTCATCTCTCGGCTGGTCGAATCTTCCTGGTCTCAAATCAAAGTATCGCATCAAAATGACAAAAACAAGAATGCCTTTCCGGAGCCTGCATCCTGGCTCGTGGCATGGGTAAAAACAAGAAAGCAGATAAACAAAAGCAGGGCCAAAAGCAGGGCCTAGAGACAATAGGTTGTCCAACCCCCAGCGCCGTCGCTCAAACAATATCTCTGCGAGTTCTGGAAATCCTCGCTGCAGAATCTGTAATCGTGCTGAGCAGGATTCTCGTCAAGATGCGTCGTATCGTCTCGCATCCACTGAACCAAATCAAATCAAACCAAATCAGAAGAAGATATCATCCAAGTCCTCCTCTGTGTCCTGGGAGGCCTTGACCTCTTCAAGAGACTCGCCATTCACCATGCGCTCAGTCGCTCTCTCGATATCATTGGGATACATGCCCTGCAGGCCAACTCGCTCAGCTTCTTCGGTTAGCTGGTCGACCAGAGCCTTCTCCCTCTTGAGCAAATCTGCCAGGTAGGTCGCCGTCTGGAATGTCTCTTCGTGGCGGATTCTGACGCGCTCCTGCGTCTCGCGAATGTGCTGCGATACTTGTCTGTAGATGGCGCGGCGGCGTCGCTCCGAGTTGCGGTTGCGATTCTGCAGGATCGCCTTGACTGAAGCTGTGACGCGCTCGAGCTGAGCAGCACGGGCGTCGATGCGTTCGCGGGTCGAGACGATGCGAAGGCAGGTCGTTTCCTCAGCCATATCACAGCGGTTGATAATGGAGTAATGGCGATCGAGTAGAGCTTCGACTTCGCGGGGGTTGATGCCGGCCACGGTGCGGGCGTCTTCGGCTTCGAGGGCGGCCTTGATCTCGTGCTTGGGATAGGGTTAGCCTAGGGTTGACCAAGTAATGTAGACAAACTTACCTCGGCAAAAGGCGTGGAGTAGTCGGTTGTAGTTGACTCTCCTCCGTGAGCGGAGCAGACTTCCTCTGTCTGCTGAGCGTCGTCCTCGGCGGTCTTTGTATCGTCCATGCGAGCAATAAGCTCACGCTGCCACTCGATGATTCGACGAGGAGGAACATAGTCTATTCACCGTCAGAAAAAGTCTTTAGCCCAAGCAAAGTTCTGCTCATACCAGGATCCGGTCCCAGGTCGTAAGAAAGAGATGAGGGGTGAGATTCAGGTTCGGAGTCGAGGTCGGGCACATCTTCCTCGTCAGGATGTTCTCTAAGGCGCTCTTTGTTACGCTTGAGGGCCTGGAGATGGAGACGGTATTGCTGCAAATAGTGTCAGTAATCATTCGGTAGCCTCCAAGACAGAACTTCTCACCTCGGTGATGCCGTCAGGGTCAATGTTGGTGGTGTCATGACGCTCGCAGCCTTCGGCCCAGAGGCGAAACATGCAAGGAGAGATGCGCCCATCCGAGGGGGTGCCCTCGTTGTCCGAGATGTAGAACTCGTCTGCCAGCCGTCAGTGGTTGAAATCCAAAAAGGACCGAAGACTTACCCTCCTGGTTCTCGATGCACTTCTTCTTGGCATCCGGTCGAGTCTTGCTGTAGGCCAAAAGGCTGTCTTGTCCTGTATAATATGAGTAAATCTGAATCTCGGTGCAGTGCCTGTGGCTACTCACCATCCATGGATTCTTGATCATCGTCCGCCTTGGGCTGGCAGCTCGGGCCGCTGGCGGAAGCCAACTGGCTTTGAATGAAAGACTCGTCGTATTCGGCACGGTCAATTCCCTCGTGAACCTGAATATGCTCATACGGAGGGCGGGGGACAACGAAAAACTCCTCGTCGCCGGCGTTGTCCGCCACAGGGGAAGGATCCAGGCTCAAGGGCTCCAATCGTGTAATGATTCTATTATACTCAGTCAATACCATAACAAACACACATTGAAATCATGTAAGGGGGACTTACGTGTCGCACGTGCCAACGCCATCACCGTACCCTTCAGGCTTGGCGGACGTCTTGCGGCAGCGATCCATCCAGACAAAGAGATCTCGGCCAGAGATTCGGTAGGGTCCTCGCATAGCCGTGTATGCCTTGAGCACCGAGTCCGTGATTTGCCAGTGCCTGTCTTCCCGAGACAGGGAGCAGCTTGGGAGAACATATTTGCTCTGGCGGCGCTTGACTGAAGTGCCGATGAGGCTGCTCCGATTGAGGCCCCAGATGCCCTTCTTGACTGCAGTTTCGACGAGAGCGTTGGAGGTGGTCTCGGTGGGAGATGTCGCCTTTTCGGCTTCCTTGGTGATAGGAGCCGCATTTTCTTCGTTAGAAGGGCGCTCAGAGATGTCCTGAGAGTCAGTCTTCGCTCCGTCGAGCTGGGTAGGGGAGGACTCTTTAGCCTCATCAACGGGAATAGGAGTAGCAAGCTCATTGGCTTGGAGGCTTTTGGCATCTTTGATGGCCGCCTTTTCTTGGCTCTCGCCAGCTTCATCGTCATTTTCTTCTTCTTCGATAACATCATCGAGCATGCCCGGTCGTGTGATGATAACGGTGCCAGTGTCAGAAACAATGGACTCAGTGTCGCCGTCGTTCTCGTGCTCGTTGGGGTGAGCATAGCGTTTGAGGGCATCCGACTCCTCAAAGATTTCATCGACGGTCTTGTTGTTTCCACCATCAGTAAGCTCATTCATGACGCACTGGAGAAGAGGAATTTCAGGCATTTCATCGATGGGTTCGAGAAAGTGAGCAATATGACGGGTTGGCTCGGACTTGGCGCGTTTATGGAGTTTCTTTCCTGCCTTGGTGTCGAAAAGAGTACTCCAGGAGGACTTTTTCTCCTTGCTTCGCTCAATAGTTCCGTTTTTATGCGTGAACACGCGAGCATCTTGGGTCATACAAGTCAGTTGTGCCATCGAGAACAAGCGTGTCAGAACTCCTTACCGGTCAGCTTGGACCACGACTTCTTTTTCATGTTCGAAGGCAAGCCGCCTAGAGGTCTGCGTTAGTGTGCGGCCATGAAGCAGACCAACCGCGGCATCAAGATAAACCTACTGAGAAGCTTGGCCTTTGTCTTCTTCAAGATATCGGAAAACTTGGTTTCATGGCTCGTGCCATCGCCTGCCACAGCGTCAGCAAGTTTTCTCATGTGAGCACATCGCCAAGCCCGAAACCCTACCCTTGTGAGGCTGACCGGAGGTGTTCTGCTCATCGCGGCCTTTGGAAAGCATGTCTGCAACCCATCTTCGGCTGCCTAGGGCCGAAGGGAAGGATGCAGACTTTTGCATCGTCGTGGTGGTGTGTGTTGAGCTTCAGGGTTGTGTTGTTGTGAAGGTGAGAGGTTGCGAAGAAGAGGAGGGAAATTTTGCAGGATCAACAACATGCAGAGTTGTTGTAGGCGAAGGTGAATGTTGTTTTGGCAACGGCTGTTGGCAACTGGCAGAGTTGGGATGAAGATGGCTGGCAGCTGGCAGCAGTGTCAACGGCCGTCAACACCGTCAACACTGTGGGCCATCCATTCACTGGCAACTTGCCACCGAGACACATGCCTTACTTAATCGCGTTTATTGCTCGCTCGAACATATAACTATAAGTACTCGAGCCATGATGGTACATAACGCGGGTGCCCAAGACCCTTAACCCCTTTCTCGACCTTGATCATACAGCAAGTTGTTGTCTGTGATTGTAATTTCTGACGCCCCATAGCTCCCAGCAGACCACATCTAAATACCCTCAGACATACCCATGTAGGCACTAGTAATTAATCATCTACTTCTTTCCTTTACCCTTCGTTCCTGTGGCCTTGGCCTTGGCTCGACCTCGCTTCGGCTTGTCCTCTTCGTCATCATCGGCAGCAGCAGCAGCAGCAGCCTTACTCGCTTTCTTGGTGGCCTTCTTGGCCTTGGGCTGCTTGATGTACTTGTCCTTCTTGAAATCGATCTCATCGTCCTCTTCATTCACCTCAGGTGCTTCGACTACCTCTGCGGTGTCATCTTCGACAGCCTCTTCCAAGTCAGGGACCTCCTTAGGCTGAGCCTTTGGAGCGACCACGTTGCTAGCCTTCATGAAAGGCACCGGGTGGCTCATGGCGTTGTATCTGGGTAACGAATTAGATTTTGTTGTATATGGTCAAGAAGGTCAATGCACTTACTGCCGGGTGAAGGAGGCCTTTGTCTTTGTCTCGATCTTGACAAGATCCTCGTTCATCGGGCCCACGCCAAGCTCCTGGATGGCATCGAAATCTTCCCGAGTCAAGAAGTAACTGTCCATCAGTTCGATAACTTCTGGGACCGCATCATTACCCTCCTTCTGCAGGCGGTTCACAAGTTGAGCCCAAAGGACAGGCATGTACTGCTGGCGGACCTCATTATGGTCGCCAGAAGACCGGAGACGCATGTGGGACTGGATCTCGCGAATATACCTGCCCAACTTCGATGTCTTGCTGTTGTTGCCAAGCCACGATGTGAAGTTGGAACCTATCAGTTGACCGGCGATAAAGCTAGCAGGTCGGACCGTGCTGAAGACGGCATGGGTTGGCATAAGGCTCCATTGCTGTTGAGGGCCGTGGATCATACGGTCGACCAGATCTCCGTCGCTGATGCTCTCCGCAGCATTATCGAAAAGTTCCAGGGCTTTGAGGTTATGCTCTCGTTGGGTGTATCCCTTGTTACTCAAGGCTAGAGGCTTGGTCCGCAGATAGTTCTCCTGAATCATGAGAAAGCTGAACTCGTGGTCGTTGAAATAAAGCTCAATCTTGTCGTTCAGCGTCGCCTTGCTAGCAGGGGTGAAAAGACCACCGGCCAGCATCTTCTGGCAGATATCCCAAGGCTTGAGGATGACATGCTTCTCCCACGCCTTTGACATGGCCTTGCTCTGATCAAAGTCCATACTCGTCTGGTCCAGTTTCGCTGTCGAAACCATGTTGATAATCTGTCGAATATCCTTGTTGCTTCCCTCAATAAGGGCATCTACCACCGAGGGAGGCAGCTTGAGGCCTTCTCTGTGGCAAATGGTCATGATGCGGGATCGAACTTGATCAACAGTTGGGCGATTGAATCGAACATCGAATGCCACATGATCAAAGGGTTTCATCTTTGGCAGTCTCCGCTCGTTACAGATCAGGATCAGAGGCACCTCGGTCTTCTTGCAGTATTTTACCAAAGCGCCAACACCGCCACGATCACCTCCAGACATACCGTCCACCTCATCCATAATGAGCACAATCTTCTTCTTGGTGGCATTGACATCCTTGCCATCGCCGGCGAAATATCCAAGAAGAGATGTGTTGTTCATGACATCACTTACTCCAGCCTCAACGAGCTTCTTGCTTCGAGAATCACTGGCGTTACTTTCGAGTACGTCGTAACCTTCCAGCTTCGCAGCTAGATGTGCAGCTGTCGTCTTGCCAATGCCTGGAGGGCCGGATATGATGATGGCCCGCTCACCGCCCATGCCATCAGCGCCTCGTCGCTGGAAATTGTACTTCTTTGACTTTGGCCAGTTTCTGAGCCAAGCCTGGATCTTCTCAACCTGGGCCTTGTTGCCACAGATATGACCGAGCTGTGTTGGCGCATACTTGGAGGTGAGAAGCTGCACTGGAGGAGCTGCTGGAGTTGCCTTTACGGCAGATGAGCCTCCAGATGCTGCTGCTCTCTTCGCAGCCTTGGCAGCCTCAGCCTTTCGGGCCTTTTCTTCGGCCTCCATCTCCGCGACTTGCTTCTTGATCTTGTCTCCATCTGCCTTCTTCTTCTCTTGAGCCTTCTGGGCTCCTTTGCCGCCACCGCCAAATGCAGGGAGTTTGCGAATCAAGTCGAAAAGGCCGTGCTCGTCGATTGTCTTGATGCCATGGGACTGAATCTTGGCCAGCTTACTGGGTCCAGCATCCTCTCCGAGGACGACAAAACTTGTCTTGCTGCTTGGTTGACCGGTAACCTTGCCTCCATACCTTTTGCATAAGGCCTGTGCCTCATCGCGTCCGATGGTTTGCAATACACCTGTAAATACGAAGCTGAGTCCGCTCAAGCATTCTTCTTCACCATCCGGGATCTCAGCCGTAGTCTGTGCTGGCTGTGCAGCTGCATTGCCGCCTCCAAAGGCATTCTTTTGCCAGTTATTCTTTGCATTGGGGTCTTTGGGTGGCGGCGTAGGGGCCCGCACTGTAGCGACGCTGTTCAGGATGTCTTGAATCTCGGCGTCCTCTGGCTCATCCTTCTTCTTCGTCGTTCGTGGTGCTCGAGGTTTGGCGGGGGCAGCCTTCTTACGTGGGATCTCCTCCTCGGACTCTTCAGAATCGTCGACGGGAGACTTTCTCTTCTTGCTTGCTGATGTAGCTTTGGTAGGCTTCGCGTCATCTTCATCCTCCTTTTTGACTGTGGATGGACGACCCCGCGTGGCTACCCGCTTGGGCTTTGGGAGGACCTCATCCTCCGATTCATCCTCCTCGTAGTCGTCGTTCTTACGCTTGCTGCGACTCTTGGTGTCAGCAGCGAAAATATCGTCTGCTTCTTCATCGCCGTCGTCCATATATGCGTCGTCATCACCATCAGCTACTTGGGTAGGATAAGAGGTGGCCACCTTTCGTTTGGCGGGGGCTTTGACATTATTTGCCGGTGCTGCTGCCTTGGATGCAGCAGGCTTGGATGCAGCAGGCTTGCCTCGAGGACTCGATCGAACCGGAACTTCGGTCTTGGCTGCAGGTTTCTTGGGGGTTGCCGAACTCGTCGGTTTGCTGTTGTTTGTCGAGGCAAAGTAGTCGTCTGCCGAGATAGAAACACCCTTGGGCTCCTCCTCCCTAAATCGAGTCAGTCAAAGGCCAATTGATGTTGTAAGTGGAAAGAACAAACTGTGTCTTCTTCTTCTTGGGCGCTGGCTTGGTCGGTTTCTTCAATCTGCGTCCATGTCAGTATAATAGAGCGTACGAGGGCAAATTACATACTCAACAACCTCATCTTCTTCATCCTCACTGTCTTCAATGACTTTTCGCCCCTCTGTTTCGCGTCAGTGCCATTTACCACGCCAATGCGAACGAAGACTTACTTGTGCGCTTGTTCTTGGCCAGCTCCTCTGCCTTTTTGGGGGTCGGTTTTGCAGCTGCGCCGCCCTTAGGGGTAAAGAAGGACCGGATATCGGAAGGCATTTTGGGAATGATTGTTCTGCCTCAATTGTGATAAAGCAAACCCATCGACCTCTTTTATGCCATCCGTAAGCGTTGCCAAGGGGAAAGGTGGTTGCGTGAGAATTTCAGGCAATCGAGGAGCAGCCTAGAAAGTCGAGTCTGGTGACGTGCACGCTCGCTCCTACCAGACGCGAAGCTGACGCGAGGTCCGTGACTGCCAGCTAAAGTGGTTCGGCTGTGTGGGCCTTGATATTCAGGCCACAACATCTGCCCGTCTTCGGTATCGGCTAAGATTTTCTGGAGCTCCGTTGTCTGATGCAGCTTGACGACGACAACCCCGACCGCCGCCATGAAGCCCGCTAACACATCGGCATTACTCAATGCCTTCCAGGGTTTGAGGCTATGCGGTCCTTCGCCTTTGCGACAATTCCGCGCCCCCATCCAGCAATCCTCGAAGACGCTTGATGCGACACGACGACTCCAGAATGTCCGGGCCTTCTCGACAACCAGCTCGATGCTGGGAAGCTGGCTTGAACCCAATCTGAACCGAAAGAAGAAGATGGCCAAGGGACGCCCACGCGTGGCTACTGGAGGTTCGACCAAGGGAACGACGGTGATCTGGGGTGACTACGGTCTGCGAATGACGGATCATCATCGCAGAATCAGCGCGAAGCAATTGAAGATGGCTGAAGATACCATCAAGGTGCGACTTCGAGGACAAAAGTATCGAATTTACAAGCGAGTGTGCTGTAACGTTGGTGTCTACGTCAGCGGAAACGACGTAAGGATGGCTTCCTGATATCTGATGGAACTTGAGGCTTATGGCTTTACAGATGCGTATGGGTAAGGGTAAGGGTTCTTTCGATCATTGGGCGGCTCGAATGGCCGTGAGCCAGATCTTGTTTGAGATCCGAGGACGACTCCACGAGCAGGTCGTCAGGGATGCCTTCCGTTTGGCCGGCAACAAGCTGCCTGGTAAGACTATGGCTCCCGTGCTGTTGACTCAAGCTAACAGCACACAGGTCAATGGGAATTTGTGAAGAAGGGTGAGGCTCCTATGGTCGGCATCACTAAGCTAGACGGCGTGACCGTGGAGGAGCTGAAGAGGCCGAGACGACACATTGCCCCTGTCGAGCTGCTCGAGGCATCATCCACAACGACTGAGACTCAGGTCGGGAGCACCTCTGCAGCCTCGCGCTCCACTTAGAGTGCGTTCTTGACAAGATATAAACACCGTGTACATTAAAGGGTGTAGAGCTATTGCTGTAAACTGTACGAATACAATATCCAAGATCTGTCAACTCGAATGATTTAAGATCATGCCCTTGACAAGATGTTTTCGAGCACTGTTCTGCCTTGAGTACTTCAGCTCCTCTTGATGCGTTGGGTTCTTCTTGGTCATGCCTTTACTGGAATACTAGAACAAGAGCCAATCAATTGATTCAAATTGAGGCCAATTACGGAGTACATACAGTACTGTAGATAAGATACCTTAGTGCCGTTGCCTGCTGAACGGTTTCCAGCCATGCAGACCGGGAGCACGGACCACCTTCAGATTCCAGACGAGCACTCATCCACTTTACGCGACGACGCGTCTTCCCGCAACCCAAAAAAGCTGTATCCTTCAAGATTCCCAACATCAGAGCAAACAGCCTCCAGAATGGCGCTCATTGTCGACAAGCACCGGCCGCGGTCACTAGATGCCCTCACCTATCACAATGAACTATCAGACCGACTTCGGTCTCTTGTGAGAAACCGCATTGACTACGGCCATGAACGACGATCATCACTAACCAACCATCTTGCTCTTCACAGGCTCAGAGCGGCGACTTCCCTCACCTCCTCGTTTACGGACCCTCGGGGGCTGGAAAGAAGACTCGGATTGTAGCAACACTGAAAGAGCTCTACGGACCAGGTGTGGAGAAGATCAAGATCGATGCCCGAGTGTTCCAGACGTCGAGCAACCGAAA
Source organism: Fusarium cicatricum (assembly GCA_021730345.1). Taxonomy (NCBI): domain Eukaryota; kingdom Fungi; phylum Ascomycota; class Sordariomycetes; order Hypocreales; family Nectriaceae; genus Fusarium; species Fusarium cicatricum. The sequence goes on from JAJODA010000614.1 coordinate 11,776, forward strand.
ACTCGAATTCAACATCGTCGCCTCCATCTACCACCTCGAAATCACACCATCCGATGTTGGGAACTACGACAGAGTTGTTGTCCAGGATCTTTTGAAAGAGGTGGCGCAGACACAGCAGGTCGACCAGTCGGCAAAGCAACGGTTCAAGGTGGTTGTCATCAATGAGGCAGATCACCTCTCACGAGACGCACAGGCAGCCCTGCGACGAACCATGGAGAAGTACTCGCCAAACCTGCGGCTCATTCTCTTGGCGAACTCGACGGCCAATATCATTGCGCCGATTCGCTCAAGAACTCTACTGGTCCGGGTGGCAGCGCCGACCCACGAGGAAATCTGCGATGTGCTAGCCGTGTCAGCCAAGAAGGAGGGTTGGCCCGTCGTCAAGGGTCTACACCAGCGAATAGCGGAAGAGAGCGGGCGGAATCTGCGCCGAGCGCTACTGATGTACGAAGCCGTACACGCACAAAAGTAGGTGACCCCAAGGGAGGCTTTCGGCCGAAGCATGCAAGCAGGGACTAACCCGAGGTTCAGTGAAAAAGTGACGGACAGCACGCCCATTCCGCCGGCAGACTGGGAGGCCCTCATCGGGCAGATTGCAAAGGAGATTTATGAGGAGCACACACCAGCCAGGATCATGCAGGTGCGGTCTAAGCTCTACGATCTGTTGACACACTGCATCCCGCCCACTACCATTCTCAAGACCTTGGCCTTTAAGCTTATTGCACTCATTGATGATGGTTTGAAGGGCGAGGTGATCCAGTGGGCGGCCTTCTATGAGCATCGGATCAAGATGGGAACCAAGGTCATCTTTCATTTGGAGGCATTCGTGGCAAAGTTCATGAGGATTGTTGAGATGTACTTGATGAGCATGGACATGTAAATGTAGTTGTAGTAGAGTATGAGGTCGGCGTTCAGGGAGGTCGATGTAACACACACCCACGGGAGTTAACGGAAAGCTACACTATGATTGTTTCCATCTCGTTTTTACCTGACACCCTATGTCTGTGTCTTTTGTGTCTCCTACATCTCGTGTGATTCTTATCGGCTCCGACTGGGCTCCGACTGAGCGGAAGATGTCCATGAACAGATATATATCAAGACCAGGGCTGACGATGGAGAAACAGAGGTGACGAGGGGTCAGCTTTGAGGGACTCGACCAGCCAGCCAATCCCTAACCCAAGTTATATCATCATCGTGGAGCCTGGGACTGGAGGGGTCGACGATGAAGCGGGGAATGGGGAAATGGGGAAACGGAACCTTGTTTAGTTACAGGCTTGCCCTGACTAGGCCACATGGGGAGACGGAAGTGGTATTGACGTTGATCATGGGAAACGGGCTGGGCTGGCTATCGCATTGTTTTCGTCCCATCAGGTCGTGTTATCGGTCTCCAGGTCAGCACGAGGCCATCCCGGTCTTCCAGGGCTCACACGGTGCTCCTTTTCGAGGAGAGAACTATCTCGGCGTATCACAAGTTAAGAATTACTGAGCTACGACAAGTGTTCCTGAATGCCGATGCCGGTGAGTCGCAGTGTAAGCGTCAACTGCCCAATGTGGAAACAAGTTCAGCTTCGGTTCGGTTGAGTTCCGTACCACAATCACAAGCATTAGGTTCCACGGATGCCGGGGAGGGGCATTTTGAGGGGAAGTACATAGTGAGAACGCGACGATGCCGTGTGGGAGACGACGCTGAGCCGTGGAGGGATAGCCGCGGGAACTCTATAGGTTTCGGCTGGAGGAGAGGAATTGAAGGCTGAGTAAAGAACGGAGGTATCAATGGACAAGAAGTCATCACATGCATCAGGGAAACCAAGAAAGGTGCAGACTCCCAAAGTTATGGATAGGTTCCGTCCGTTGCATCACTGATAAACATCTCGGTCGAGTACCGAAGGGGCGGCCAGGCGGCAATATCTCTTGATCAGTTTGGCCAAGTTGTGGCTGGTAGCCGGTAAAGCCACAGCCATGATGCAGCTCGTGTGGCTTCGGTTCAAGAGCTTGGCTTTGGCCCGGGCCGTTGGGGAATAGATGAGCATGGTGCAAGGATCGACGGTCGAGGGGCGGTTGGATTAGCGACACAGCGAGCTCAGGCCGAGCTAGCGACGACAATGGATACGTCAACCGAGTGTCGCACACATTCGCTCCAATCTCGGTGTTTGAGGGTGGTTGAAGGGTGTGAGACTACACCCATTTTACATCAAACGGGCAACCATTTGGAACGCGGTTGGCAAAGAATACAGTACTTGCGGCTAAGAGTCAATTTTCATAACCGACAGACCACGATAATCTTCCAAACTGTATTCCGTAATTACCATACCTCCGAATAGTGCATGGGATGGTTGAGCGATGAAGCAGATGTTGAGATTGCGATCCAGAATCTCGACCACAGGGCTGTTGCGCCGGGCCTGAAACAGCCATTGAGCACCCCGGGGCTGCCAAGTATGTACGAAAAGGTATCAGGTACATTATCTTGAAAGGCACCAGTCCACAGCACTTTTCCAGCGCCGGCTCCTGAATGGAGGGAACTTTGTTGAGAAGCGTGGGAGGAAATCGGAGGAAGATAGACCCTGACGGTCTGGCCTGGTATTGCCGTGGAGGGGCAGTTTGGTCAGGGTGGGTAGACCAATGAGAGCATGCTCAGGCTGACCCCGAAGATTCGAATGCGGGGTGGGGGT
>JAJODA010000615.1:0-13501 GCA_021730345.1 Fusarium cicatricum
TGGTGGTGGTGGTTTCGGCGGCGGACGTGGACGCGGAGGCTTCAGCCGAGGTGGCCGGTAATCCTCCAACGACGAGCTCCAGGCTACAAGATTCCAATATGCTCTTGTAACGGAAAAGGAATGGGAAACGCGACCCACGAAAGTCTGTCACGGAGAAAACGGAGGAGGGGGGGAAAGTGGAAAGAAAGGGACAACAATGTACTCCTGGCGTTACGGTTTCATGCTTCTATGTTATACTTGGTTGTTTTGGTTTTTCCCAACACCCGCTGGCTCTATATCCAATTCCTGCAATGTGCGCATTGGAGGTTTGTACAGACACAGAGGATCTCGAGAGAGGAGAAAGAGACAAGATGAAAAGGCCAACACGTTCACGCTCGCTTTGGTCTTGACTGATGATTATATTGTGCATCTCGGACTGCTCTTCTCAGCATACATGTCCTTGCTGACTGGGGTATAATAGCCAACTCCTCCTCTTTGTACCATTTCTTCAACGCCTTTTGTACGCAGCGCACAGGAGCCCTATAGCCAGCACAAGGCTCAACCCGCTCAATCCCAATCCAAAATACTGCGCGTCTCGGTACCTGCCGAGAGGACTGCTCTCCTTACTCTTGCTCATCTCCACGGTCCCTGACATGCCCAGGCTCACAGAGAACGCAAACAGCGCCACCGTGGTGACGAGGCTGCTGGAAAGCCCGGGGTGGCCTTGTGGTACGCTCCGCGAAAGGACGGTCTCGGAACTTGGGATGACCAAGACGAGGCCGGTGCCCATAAAGATGGCGCTGATAAAGGCATTTAGCCAATATTGCTGCTGTGCCGGCGCAGTGGCCATGAGGGTTGAGCTGATCAGCATGGCAACCGATGCGATGATCATGGCCAACTGAGCTGTTAAGTCGTGATTTACAAAGGGACTGCCCGCAAAGCCGACGACGACACCAGCCACAAGTACGGGCACAAGCCCAGCAGCGATGTTCAAAGCGTCCCAGCTTCGCAGTACCTGAAGGATCTGGATAAAGTACCAAACCCAGATACCAAATGCCGCCCAGCTAGCTGCCACGAAGCCAAGAGTAGCACCGGCCGTGAGGTGTATCTGCTTGAATGGAAGCAGAGGGTGACTAGCCTGTGTTTCGAAGAATATGAATAGAGGAATCAGAATAACGCCGATAAAAATAAGTATGTACGGTTCAGCGTTGTTAAAGGACACAATGGGCGCCTGGTTCCAGCCGACACTGAAGAGAATAAGAGCGGCGGTGCCGAACAAAAGACCGAGAACGTCAAGTCGTTTCCATAGATTGCCCTCAAAGTCGTGGACCAGCACCTTTTTCACCGGAATGATGAGAACGCTCGAGGCTCCCAGGGCCAGGCACACGGCAGCCAAAGAATAAAACCCCCAGGGCCAAGAAGCGAAGTCGGCAAAGAGACCCGTCATGACCGAGCCAAGCACAAAACCCACCGGAGCAGCCGCGTCGAACAAACCCTTGGCGAGCGTTTTGCGAGGACCAGGCGGATAAGCACGCTGAAGCATACCTTGACCATTAGGAACCAGCAAGGCAGGACCGATGCCTTGCATGCCACGGCAGATGCAAAAGTAAACGGTGCCCAAGTGGCCGTTTCGTTGGACGTATATACTCAGTCCAGCCAGGAGACTCCAGAGGGCAAACCAAAGATAGCCTACGATGAAGGTGTATCTCTGGCCACAGACGTTTCCGAGTCGATTTCCAAGGAGAGTAGTCGCACCAAAACCAATCGCATATGCTGCCGAATACCAGGCGAGGTGCCCTGTGGTGCGTTCTGATTCCGAAAACGACTCCCCAATCTGTCTCGCGGGCACCAAGGTCTGAGCAAGTCCAGCATAGGCCAGCACCTGAGCCATACAAATAACGGCCAGAAAGAGACTTTCATTGGTGGAGTGGTTGAATTCGATGGGCCTGGCACCTTCAGTCAGAGGTTTCCTACGCACACCCTTGGTCATGAGTGACTCGGGGTCAGAGCCCGCGCGAATGCGGGTGACTGTGCCGAGAGGCTGGGTTTCGGTACCGACGTCGGGTCTGAGGACTATGTATTGATGGTGTTGAGTCGTCGACCTGAACGCCTCGAAGCGTCTGGCGGCCTGGACGAGTCCTCCATGATTGACTCCCAGATCAGATGCAGGCGGTGCCAGTTGCGGAGGAGAGACGTAGGGTTGAGGTTCTGCGAGGTTAACCGGGATACTGAAACGAGGAGGAGGCGTGCGAGGCGTGTCGAGTCGAGGCGGGAGGTTTGGAGTCGCAAGACGGATTAGATCTTGGGGAATGCGGGTGTTTATCTCAGTCATGTCCGAGTCCAGGTCTGGGTCGAGAAGAGAATCCGACTCTGCGGTTGGTGAGCGGCCAGGGACAAGTATGCTCGGTACAGAAACGCTTTGATATGGAGAGATGGAGGACGAGGACATGTCAGAGACACTCATTTGCCTCATGGGATCGAGGTCGAGCAGACGTTCCGTCGACTCGCTGGTGTTGGAAGAGTTTCGAGAATGTGTGTAAGTGGGCGCCGGCGCCGTTGGAGAGTAACCAGCATATTGCTGCTGGTATTGGTGGCGAAATGATTCAGTCACGGCGATCATGGTATCAGTGACGTTCTGAATAGCAGCATTGACCCGTAGTTGCTCACGTCGAGCCTCTGATTTCTCGGAATCCTGCCGCGACAGGCTTCGGAGGGGCTCCATTGTGTGTGGAGGGTGGTGGGAAGAACAGGGTAGTCAGCAAAGAGAGAATCAGCGTCAGCAGTGATCGCCATTCATGGTATCGGATTGTCTGTGTGTGTGGGTGGGTGGTAGATCAGTTGAGACTTGAGAGGAAAGCCATGAGATGAGGCGTCAGGGACGGTAGAAACAGGAAACAGGTCGTAGTACAGTACTAGAAGTAACATGGCTGAATCAGAGAAGACGGGTAACGCTATGGATGATATGGGTGTCAATATCCGTACTCCGTAGAGGCTTGGACTTTGCGCTTGCAAGGGGCCTATTCGGGATTGAGGCGCCGCGTCTGAGATGCTCCAAGGCTGACTTTTTGGACGTTTCTCGACCTTGACCCGTGTCCGCAAGCTAATGCTGGTTGCCGAGAGCGCCCTAGTCACCTTAGCTTGGTCGAGATGAACCGAAATGAAGGATGGGATGGGTTGGGTTTGGGTTCCAGAAATAGATATCGACCCCAAGAGCCAGCCAAGCGCAGATCATGATGCCATATCGAGCACCTATCTGACTAGTTAGTGAGCGTAATATCTCTGACTATTACTCGCACTGCTCTCTCTTCTTGATGTCTTTACCAGCAGAGAGATCCATCCTCTCTCTGTCTGGCTATTGGGAGTGGCTATGCCCATGCTGTGAAGAGATCCAAGCACCCGAGGACAAATGCACAATCATGCTCCGTGCTCGTGCTCATGCTTCTAGCGGCGGCTAATGGTGGTGTCGTCGATGCAAGACTAGCGCATCTGGTTGGCTCGTTGGCCAATGGCTTGTTGGTGATGGAATTGTCGGTTACTGATGGTGTTGGTGAAGGAGGACAAAAAAGAAGTTGCAGCGGCTGCGACCAACAGCCACACCAAAACGAGGTACCTTAACCAACAGCAACCACAGAAGACTTCCATTCTTCTACCACCTACTACTACTTTTGCGAAACGATACAGGATCAACTCATCATTCTCCCAAAACTTGTTCATACGGTAACTCGGAATGTAACCCTCCCAGTCTCATTGTCCATCAACCAACCAACCCACTTTCATCAAACCCCCCACACTCACAGCCGCACACCATCTCCATCTTCCAGCACAGCCTCATCCTCCTCCCATGTCCCCTGTCCATCTACAGTACCTATCCAATGTTCTCTGCGCCCCTCACCGCGTGTTTCATCAGAAAGACGCGACATTTTGATGGCTTGGCAGACATTGAAGCTGCAGTAATAAGTGTCAGTTCCACGACTCCACGAGCCCGCTACAGCAAGCATATCTCGGCTGCTCACGTCATCTCGCCTCCTGTACAACAGTTGAATGATGCCTTGAAACCCGGCACCGGAAGCCTGGGGTGCTTTTGCTGACATGCTCGTGTTCGAGGATACGTATCGTATAGAACGATCTTGGCGACGCAGAGATATCTCTTAGCCTGCTTACACGCGTCCACGATGCGAAGAGGCACTTCTATATCCTGCAGCTCTGCCACGTACAAATGCCACAAACAAACCAGAATCACCACTCGCACCCACAGACGAAACCCCCAAATGTCAAGGAATGTATGGGTATCATGAACTACCGTGTTTTAATGAGCTGCGTCAATCATGCCCGCCCTGTCCAAGTATTCGCCCTGACCCAAGGAATCATTTCCATCCCCGTATCCTTTCGCTCTTTTCCTCCAACTCGTATGCGCCTTTAGCCTTCCTTCTTCCCCATCATAATCTGTTACCGAGTTCTTCAGCGCTGCCGAGACACCCGTTCTGACCCACGCTCTCTGCCCACTCCTCATGCCCACCTGGATGCATCTTTCGTCATGTCATTGCCGTGATCCCGTGTTGAACGGTCTTGCAGACCATCCGCTTAAGGCTTGGGTATCCGGATCGTCTTGCTCGTCATGAAGCAGCCGTGAATGATGAACAGAAAGACAGCGGGGTGGACCTCGAGGGCAGTGCCTTGGAACCAGACACCAAAGGGCAGGTTGTCGTGAACCCAGCGCTGAGAGAGCCAGTACGCCATGATGGCGTCCATGCCGAGCGAGGTGGGGATAGGGGTGCCCTCAAAGTATTGGCTCTTGCCCGTCGCATCCTTGGGCAGAACAGCGACCGTCACATTGAATCGGGCCAGTCGAAGGAGACCACACAGGACGAAAAAGGTAAGGGCAACCGTGTCAACGACGGACCTGAAACCCAGAGTGAAGGCCACCATGGATGGGGCAACGCCAAACGAGATCTAAACCGGTATTTCGCGTCAGAATATGTGCATCAAGAGCAGACAAGCATGTAGACATACCAGATCAGCGAGGGAGTCCAGTTCTTGGCCCATGAGGCCACTCTTCTGCCTCCACCTAGCCACCTTGCCATCGAAAAAGTCAAAGAACAGGCCCAAAGGAAGGAAAACAAGCGCGAGCCAGACGTTGTCGTATGTGTTGGGATCGCCGAGGCAGTATCGGAGAGACGAGAAGATGGACATGATACCGCAGGCGCCTGCAATTTTCACTCGATTAGCCACTTATCTTGCCGCTTCAAATACCCAGTCAAGCCAGATCGCGTCGGCACGCCTGAAGGGAACACATACCGTTCATGAGCGTGATCAAGTCAGCTAGGTGCAAGGCCCGAATGAGGGAAAAGTGTCCAACGTCGGCGGACAGAAGCATCTTTTGCTTGGCCATTCCTGTAGAGAAGCGAATTGTCAGATTCACATGCCTACTATTCATCCAATGGGCCGTTTCGCTCTCAAGACTTACCACCGTCAGAGGACGACGCGACGTCCTTAGGAAGGTTTCCGTTCGAGCTGGACCCCATGGTGCTCCGCCTAGACATTATGCGGCGACTGTGGCCACGAGTGGTTTCGACGAGGTGCGTGAAGTTGAAGAGAGTCGACGAGTCGAACAGGAAGGGCGATATTGCAATATGGAGGTTCCAGTAGCTAGTTACCAAGACAATCGCAGTCGCAGCCAATATCAAGCTTCTATTGGGAAGCGGCGGTATCGACTGGCGAGAAACGCGAGATGTTGTAAGGTAGTAGAAGCTTCGTAAAACTGGGACAGATACAAGACGGATCGACTAGAGTCTGTTGTGTTTCTAGTTGCGCGTGGTTGTGGTAGAGGAGAAAAGTTGGTCTCTCGACAAGGATACGAGATGGTTGACGTTGAGAATTGCCGTCACTGCTTGCTTTGCTCGGCACAACCAACTTCTTGCCTTGCTTGGGTGGGGATGCCGTCATCCTTGTGGGCGCTACGCCAAGACCTGCTTAGCGGGCATGCATCTTCACGTGATCATGGATGGCTTAGCCGCTCAACGCTTTGAGCTGGTCATCCAGAATGCACGTCACCGGCCGTTGTCACATGGTGGAGAATGACAGTAAATCAGCATCACTTTTTCCGCTGTCGAAACGTCGGCAATTGCTGTCCAAGAGCAAGCCTTCATAAGCCAAGGAACGCACTGACCGACTATTACATTCACCTTACTTACTTTTACCGTTGATCACATGCTTGAGCTAACTCTCATCTCACCGTAAGTTGGGGTACTTTTCCTGGCCTAATAGCTGCTTATTGCGGCTAAGATTCGAATAGAAACTCATTCCCATCACCACATCATCATATTACTCTCAAAGCATGTACTACTCAACCCCGGGCTCATAATTAAGCAGAACTCAAATTCAGGGGTCCGCCTCCCCCTTGTATGGTATAATATGTGCGCGGCTCCTAAACTTGGTATGTGTGCGTGTATGTAACGTGTGAGACCTTGTAAGTCAATAGCCAATATTGACCCCGAACTCCACAACCGGATCAATATCCCAAACAATGCAGGCGGCCTTATCGCTGCCGTTATGGGATGAACAGACGTGTCTCGGTCAAGCATGTGCAGACCGTACCACCAATATCTCATCATGCTTTCGGTTCAATGCCCAATTTGTCTATCCATTCGTTTCGAGCTTCATTTTTAGTACTGTCGTAGCGTATTCAAAAAGTGTACAAGAGAGTGTTGCTGGTTTCTTTTCATCGTGTGATGAGAACCGAGAAACCATCGAGCCACTGGCCACATGAGCCTGAGACACCGCAGATGGTGTATCCTCTTGGGGGTATCAAAGTATGCCTATCGTGGGTTAGTCTTGTGTAGTTTCGAAAAAGGGAGGAACAATCTTACGAATCTCCTCCATTTGCATTGCCATAAACTGGCGACTTCCGCCCGAGGCTCGTCAAAATCTGGATGCCATCGATCCAGAACCCGGACCGCAAAAAGAAACCACTAATATACTCGCCACGGCGGACATCTAACCCATCAATGTTAGTCAAATCTCAAATCGCCATGCCACGGGAATAACTCACCGAATTCAAAGATGTCGCCTCCTTTCTTGCCGCCCTTCTTTCCGAATAGTTGGGTCGAGCCATCATCATAGACGAACTCCATTCCGTCGACCGCCATGCCGTGATAAACAGCTACTCGCGAGAGAACACGGTCCGATTTGACGGCACTCGTGAGGACGGTCTCGACAGGTTGGCTTCCATCCATCTTGGATTGCCCGAGCTTTGGGCTTCGGAATCCGTTCTTCCCATTCGACAGCTTGATAATTGACTCTTTGGAGGTAAACTTCTTGAAGTCGTCAATGTCCAGCGATCCGCCTCCGTAGGATTTGACGGAAACCCTGAAGCGACCCTTCCTCTGGTTCTCGGGCAGCCTTCCACGCAACTCCTGTTCACTTAAGGTCACTTGCCGAGAAGGTGACCCCTGATCAGTCGGATACTCGATCCATGCGCGGCAGACATCATCGCCCTCGCCATAAATCTCTACAAAATAGATGCCCGCAGCCGCCATGATAAGGACGTTTCCATGCTCAACAGGGAAGGCCTGGACGCCACCGTCGGGGTTCATCGGAGGGTCGGTCGGGAGGCGGAAAGCCGGATGAGCTCGGAAGCGCAGGCAGTCAAGGCGGTGCCATCCACATTCGTCTGCTTGCAGAGCCAGGCCCCCTTTGGATTTGGTCCTGGTACAAAAGGCTTCGCGAGCAACAAAGGTGCGGTTAAGCACAACGTAGTCTCGTAACATAACACCACCCGCCTGGTGGGGACACCCAAACAGGTGGCCCGTCTCGTGTAGGTGCGCACCGATGCCGATGTTGGCAGCCTCCCAAGAGCTACCAGCTTCATTGCAATCGTTGGCCACATGGTTGATATCCGTAGGTGTACAGTCGGTGAAAGCTGGCACAACTTCCTCGAAGCTCGTGGGATAGCTATGGAGGCAGTGAGACCCAAAAATTGCGAGCTGCAGGTTACCATCTCCTCCTCCTAGAGCGGCGTGGCCCGTCACAGTCTTGGCAGACTTATCCCAGTGGGCATCCAAGAGGAGAACAGATACGTAGAGCTTCTGTCCGGGAAGCGGGTTGAAGTGCTTCTTGACGGCGTCCGAGGCGATTTCAAAGAGGGCATCCTTCTGAGAAGCCTTCTCGTACTGCTGGGCCTTGTCGAGATCTCGTAATTCGGCGACTGTCTTGTCACAACGAATGATATGGACCCTTGCTTCGGATCGCATGGTGCCATTTTCTTGGTCGCGATGGTTGGCAGAGCCAGTCGTCCACTCTTCATCGAACCGAAACGCCCGTCGACCCAACTTGTTCCGCCACATCTGCTCCGAAGTAAAGGCCTGCCATAGGTATGCCGCCATCCTGAACTTCCTTACAGCCGTTTCCAACCCATTTCCTTCCCGTTCAGCGCGCGCCGGCGAGGCATCGAAGGTTCCTGGAGAGTCCTTGGCGACCAAAATGGCAAGCTGCAATGGCGGGGCATTGCTCACCGGGAGCATGTGAATGGTGGTATAGGAGACGTGAATGGGATTGGAGCTGTTGCTGTTAGGGAGCTTTGGGCTTGAAAACTCGAATCTCAGCTTGTTGGGGCCCGGCTGGAGGTAGACTAGAGCCTTGAAGTGCGAATCGCAAACGGGCCAGCTGATGGCGGGGAAATTGTCGTCAAGCCGGCAGACATTGAGGGTTCCGTCAAGCGCTTGTTGGGCAGAGTCACCGATAGTGCCATATACTAGGAGAACCTTTTGGTAGACCTAGAGAGATTTAGTAACTGTCATAATGGCCAGCCACGACGTAATTCAGAGGCTTGGCAGCTGCATCTTGTGTGTTACAGGACCCCTGAAGATAACTTATGCCCACGAGTGCGCCACCAAGCCAATTGACCATAGAGACTGAAAGAAGTGAAAGTGGCAGACGTACCCATGCGTTCTCGGAAATGTTGGTCAACTTTGGTGCATATGGCGATACTGGTAGAGTCTGCTTCCCGTTGATTGAAGGGCCACCCAGACCAGACATGCCAGAGACGCTGTTGCGGTTTGAGCTGGCAGATGGCGGTGGTCGTGATTGTATATTCTGCTGGCTGTTTTTCTGAGACATCTGAGATTGTCGGCGCTGGAGCTGCTGATCCTTTACCTGCAGATTAAGGGCGGGATCTGACTGGTGATCGAAAGAAGGCGGCGTGAGGGAGCCGCTTGAAGGCGATGTACCCTGGCTGCCGGCGCCATCGCTCGAGGTATCAGTAGAACGATCAGTACGGAAACTGGCCTTCGACCGGCGACGCAGATTACTGAGGAAGGCCGGAGCCATGGTCGCCTGCGACTGGGATCTGACCTCGGCGAAGGATGTCTACAATTGCCGTTCAAAAGGGATGTCGTCGGTGCGAGTCCAAGGTCGAAGTGTCCAAAACGAAGTATGAAAGAAGACGAATCGAAGGAATGTGTCTAGACCCGGATATTGCAGACCAAGTAAGAAGGACGTCGCTCGTATTGTAAGCTTAGAGGAACGTTTGGGGGGGTGTCGATGGAGGTGGAGTGAAGTCTCGTGGAGGGGGTGTGAGTTTTGGTTGAAAGCGAGTGGCAGGTGCTGTCGAATGTTGACAGTGAGTGGCAGCTTCCGTTTACCAACGACGAAGGATGGATGGCAGGAGCAGAACTGGAAACAGTCAAGAAATAGAGATGTAAAAGAAAGAGAAAGCCCAAGAACTAAAAAGGGAAAAAGTGCCCGCAAGTACTCGTTATTGGCCTCTGCGGTTCCTTGGAAAGATAACCCTCACAATCTTCTCTCCCCTGGAAGGATTCCTTGGATGGATATGGAGATGACGGAAGACGGGTGCAGGCCCGGACGACACGACAACCACGGCCGCGGCCGGTCCAACGTGCGGTCGCTGAGACTCGCTGATACTCGCCCCGGAGGGTCCGCTAGAGGAAGTGGGTTGCAGGGCTATCTACTGCGCGCAAATGCTTGTTGCGGCGTTGCAGGCAAGCATAAAGCACGGGCGAGCAAAGCTGGAGAGAGAACCTTTCGGTGGAGTCCGTTTTGGGGATGATGGTGGGAGGGGTTGGCCGAGTGCTGTAATTACTCGGTTTAGGGAGCCTGTTTGGGAGACAGAGAGCACATTACTGTGCAACGCATCAATTTGATGCTGACGAATTCGGTTGATTGAGCAACATGAACAGCACTCGAAGCTTGACCCTCCCTTGTTGGGCATATGAGAATGGACCACCTTCTCCATGGAGATCGCGATGATGGTGGATAGAAAGTCAGGCACCACCACGCGCTGCAGTGAGCTAAAGGTGGAGCTTGGCACAAGTTTACCAGCCGCATCCAGCGGGAACAGGCGACAGTCTAGGCCTGAGAAGATCCCGGAAGCCCACCAGGTAAAGACCCGTGGTTGGACCTCTCATTTAATGATATTAGTCGTTGTCTTTTTATTGATATCGGTCGGCGAAATATCAGACGACGCCCGCGCCAGCAGGGGCTATCGGTCAATGACGTTGTCTCCGTCTCCTCTCCCGGCGCGACCAGCCCGTACCGGCACCGATAGATGGTCCATCCAACAATATTGCGTTTGAATTCATATCTTTCGAGCTTAAGAATGGCGGCCGGCATGAGACACCCAGACAAGTGATGCAAATCTCGCTGCAGCTCAACTCCTCGATTCAGTGCACAATGCCATGCTGTTTCAGCTCAAACTCATTCTTGAATTAAAAACTCATATCCCAGTTCCAGGGAAGAGGAATTCATCAAGACGCCAATCAGACACGAGCAGCGACTCTGTTCTATATTTGACCCTCTATGGACATGCACGCTCATATCAGAGAGGCCGATCTGACCAGGGGCAGGTCGTCAACGTGCGACAGCACCAGCAAGAAAGTGCTCTGATCGCCAGCCCAAACCCTGCATAGGCCTGGGGGATGTTCATGGCCAGCAGCGGGATCCCCATGGACAAAAGGGTGGGCAGGAGATGCTTTTCTAGCGGTATGCCCGCTGCAGAGCAGAAAAATAGCATGTTGGGCGATGCTGAATGATGACGGCCTGACGACGATCTCTCGTGTTTGACGGGAACAAGGTGGATGTATTCTTATGGCATTTGTCGAGGAGTTTGAAACACTCCAAGTCGATTGTGTCACAGAGCGAGAATCGTTGCTTAGTAGGTTCATGTTGAATTGTCCGTTCGAGGCTTATCATTTCTTTTTAGTTGCGGGCGATAACAACACTAACGAGACATGGGTATGAAATGAGGAACGTCATACAATAATAACATTGATATCAAAGACAGCTCAGCAAACTCCAATCGGGCCGCACGAGCTTCGTCATCCTCTTCATCGCTGTCTCCGTCTCCGACAGATGATGCTCCTCCGCATCCGTTTCCCCCTCAGATGGCGCATATCACAAAGTCAGAATTCGGTCTCCCCCTCTTCAACCCGAGTGTGATGTTCCAATTGAACGTCGAGGAGATGGCAGGTGTTTGTTTTTGACTTTCTTTGTCCCCAATGCCATTGTTCTGAGAGCGGCATTTGTCATATCGAGCAAACTTGAACCTCCGACATGATGGTTACATTGTCATCAAGTTCTCCTGCCTCTCAGGTCAACACTCAGAGCGCTATCACGCAAGACTTGGGGAAATGCCCGAGGACTGCCTGGGTAATCAAGTCTGAGTCCTTGGTCACGGATGCTTTATCTCCTTTGGGGGTAGCTCTTTGCGATAGTAGTTGCAAGGGGTCGTCGTCAGCTTGGCACAGCCGTTGGGAGCTCGAGGTCTAACATGCATGCAGCTATCGAGCTCAATCTGGCGGCCGACAACGGAGCTAATTGCCAAGGCGACCTCAAGATTCTTTGATCCATGCGCTCTATAGTTCGAACCGGTGGAGATGGATAGGAGACGAGTTGATGGATTGATCATTCATTCATTCATCCGCTTCAGCCAGAACTGCTCTCTGTACCTTGCATCTTGGCAGAGGAGAAATCAGCCAGTGGTGGTGCATCTTTGCCTTGTTCAGCCTTAGCCAGCCAGTCTGGGCTGAGTCAGCGCTGAGTCTGGCCGTTGCTGGGATGATCAGGGGCCAATCAAGCTCTGAAAGCCAAAGGGACCAGTTGCAGTATTTCTACGTCGACAAGCTGGAAGTGCAAAGTCTTGTGGTTCATGGTTGGATGGCCTCGAATAGGGGCCTGCAGGTTGTTGGCGCTGAAGCATCCGATCCATAGTACAAACGGCCACCTGGAGCGTTTGCTGGCCCGGCAGCGACACGACTAAAATCCAAGCGATTGGATTGGACGGTCGCATGCAAAGTGCATGCATGAGTACTTTTTTTAGGTACCTCTTAATTAAAATCTCCCGTCCCGCGCAGGGCAGATCGAGCTCGTTTCCAGAGGAATACCCATCAAATTTCCAATGGTGACCCCAGCGACCGGCAACTGAATGGAGCTTGACGTATTGGATTCATGAAGCTGGATCTGAGGTTTCGAGTCCAAGCTGTCGGTTTCACGATCGACTTTTCCTTCTTTTTCTGCATCGACACTGCGTGCGATCTGGTACCCGTTGATTGTTTAAACGGCACTGTAGAGTTCCCCTTTTTTTTTTTTTCTTCTTCCCGTCAATACTCCCTCCCTCTATACCTGCAAAACGTCAAGTCAATTACTTCACTGCCGATAAAAACCCAGGCTGGAGAGTTCCTGCTGAGCAAGCAAACAAACCCGAACAAAGAAAAGAGACCGAGGGCTTGGGCTTTTGCATGCTAATTTTCAGGTTTCCCCTCCCCTGCAACTGGTGGTTACCCGGCCGCGGCGGCACGAGCCCCTCACAGTTGGGACGGTTCCATTGGACCCAACGATCCCAAAGAGTTGCCCGGGCCGCTTACTTACAGCGCACCTCGCCCTAATAAGGTACAGGTACCTCAAGGTTGCCAGTTGAAACTCTGCGGGCCCGTCGTCTCGTTCAACTTGGCCTTGGTTTCTTCACGCAACCACCCTCCAAACCAACCACTACCACCACATTCACAAGTTTACTGCCGTTCATTCATTCACACGACTGTTACTACACCTTCACTCAGCGCAACCTGTACCAAGACCGACTTTATTCTTATTATATATATTCATTCGAAACAACCACAACTCTCAAGATTTTGCCTACAGAAATTCGATCTCGCAGACGGTTGCCCCTAGCAGCGGAGCACAAAGTGGCCGTTATGCCGTCGCCGTGGAAGAAGCAGCCCGAGGACGTTGTCGACAGCGTTCTCAAGCGTGCAGAAGTGAGCAAGGTAGGTTTAACCCGAAATGATTCTCTACGCATACCGTTATCATTTTCTATTTTCCTCTTTTTCATGCCAAAGATGAACCCAATTACTCACATTTTGCCCCCCACTTCCAGATCGCACGCCGCCTGCAGAACCGCCTCGCTCTCGCCCAGTTCAAGACCAAGCATGGCTGGGAAGACCTCACCCTCGACTCCATCGAGCCCAAAGTCGAGGAGGAGATGCGACGGAAGCGTCTCGCAGAAGGAGACGTC
>JAJODA010000616.1:0-56455 GCA_021730345.1 Fusarium cicatricum
GTCCAGGAGGCCCGGGAGGAGGCCCGGGAGGGGATGAAGTCAGGCCGCTCCAGGTGCCGTGGCTGTCAAACCCTCCCATGCTTCCCAGGCTGGACACTGTCTGTCCTGCAAATGGGGTCGAGCCAGAAGGCCCAGATGGAGCGGGCTGTCCCGAGTAATAGGCGGAATCCTTGCCTCGCCGCTTCTTCGCAAATTTGGGATTCGGGGGCGACAGAGGTGCCATAGTGTCCTCCCCTTCTGCTCTCCGCTCAGCAGCCGCCTCAGCTCTTCTCTGACTCAAGTCTCGGCGGTATCGTCGGCGACCATGAGTAGGTGACTCAAGCCCCGAGATGCTGCTCTCAGAGTCTCTGCGGCCTCGGGCAGCAATCGCTTCCTCTTCCGTGAGCCTCCGGAGAGTCACATTCCTATCCTTGTCGTCATGAACCTTCAACTTCACACTGAGACTTGCTGGGGAAGCGTAGCGCTCCTGATAAGGATGTTCCCCATCACCAGTGGCGAGTTTGCCAAAACTTCGTTCATGTCTGCCTTGACGAGATCGCTGAGGTCGAGCACCAGGGGATATACCAGAGGCAGTGGTCTCAGTAGGAACCAATGGAGGTGCTAGGATTCCTTGTGGATCCGACGGCATGGGTGGCATAGAGACAGGCTCAAGGTCGTGTCTTGATCGAGATGCTGTATGGCTACTTGCTGGAGGAAGAGTCGTCGGTGGTAACGTGCTCATTTCTGTTGGGGGAATATAGTTGCCTCGAGCAGGTCGAGGCTCAATTGTCGAATCTGACAAGACTGTTTCTTGAGGAGGATAACCTGTCTGCCGCCTTTGAGCAGGCCGAGGATCAATTGTCGAATCGGACAAGACTGTCTCTTGAGCAGGATAACCTGTTTGCCGCCTTTGAGGAGGCCGGCGAGATTCCCTTCGAGTGGGAGATGGGTGTCCATCCCCCGTGAATCTGGAAACCGAGGTACCAGACCTCATATCTTCTTCGTCTCTCAGTCGCGCTTCCTCCTTCGCTGCCCTTCTATCGGCCATCTTCTTTGCGAACCATCCCATCATGCCGAGGCCCCCAAAGAGTCCCTTGGCGAAACCGCCGCCGGACTTCTCGGGTATTGGGCGACGAGATGGGCTGACATAGGATGAGTAGTCCGACTCTTCAAAGAAGCTGCGTCCAGAAGGCGGTGGGCGGCGTGATGCTCGTAGTGTAGTCGGCGGCGGGGAGCTCAGCATTGAATCAGTCACACTCCCATCTGCAGCACTTCTCATCTGGGACATGACGGGTGGCGGTGGACGGCTTCCAGAAGGCGGGATCAGCGTCGTCCTGGTGATATCTGGCTCGCGCCTGTGTTCTGGTGTAACATCACTGGTAAAATCTGTTCTGGTGTAGTCTGTCATGGTCGGAGCGCCATAGCTTGAACGGTAGCGTCTAGGTGTGTCGGTGGAGACTGCGGTGTAGTCGGAATAGTCTTCATCTCGAGGGCGATTCTTTTTGGACATGAGGCCAGAAGCAAGTTTTCCGAGACCCAAGACGGCCAAGAACTTTGCGAACCCGCCGCCACCTCCTCCTGCTTTCTCCTTTCGTGAGACTTCTGAGTACTTTTCGGTGGTGACTCCAGTCAGATAGCTGGCTGAGCCGGTGCGTGAAGGGAGAACCTCTGGTCCCCGACTGCGGTCAAGCGATGGGGACCGACTGCGGATTCGGCTGCGGTCTCGGTCCTTGTTCTTGCTGCGCCCACGAGCCAAGGCAGCCAGTCCCGCTCCAGCTGCAAGAGGGCCTAGCCAGCTCTTCTTGCTTTTGCCGTCATCGGTCCTGTAGTCGGATGCAAAATACTCAGACTCGGTGACTCGGGTACGGGTAGCTTCAGAGGGGGGTAGCTCTGAGCGCGCGCCGCTCATGTAGTACTCTCGTCGATCCGCTGACCTCCAACTGAGGATGAAGTATAGTATAAGGAGAATGAACATCCAGACTGCGTAAAGGATGAATAAGTACAGTGGTGAGCCGTATAGCGTGAGGCCCAAGGGAACCTGAATAATCCCCAAAAGGGCAGTCGCTCGACCAAACCATTGGTGGAGCATGATGCGCAGCGATCGAGATTTGGTGATCCTTCGGACCAACCGGCCACCAATAAGCTGAAGAAAAAAGAGGGCAAAGATGGCGACGCCAATTCCATGATGGGGGTTTGTCAGACTTCGCTCGGGTCCCACGGAGAAATAGCCCAGGATGAAGACAGCTATCAACATCAAGCCGGCGAAGATGTTTATCTGGGCATGGTATTTGACAGCCCAGCCGGGACGACTTGCGTAAAATCGTGCCGTCATAACAGAGAAGGGTATGAGGAACAGGAATACCATAACTCCCATGACGGCATGTGCGGCAACGAGGGTGTGGTATTGTTTAAGTGTTGCGAATCGGTTTCCCATGCCTATCAAGAGCTGTTAGTGGAATTCCTCAGCCAGGTAGGAGAGACAATTACCATTGTATCGCATAGTTTCATAATTAAGACCCTGAAGATTGGGCAGTAGAAAGGTATTTTTAGAAAAGTCCCATGTCCCATCCCCGACGACCTGAGTGTTCGAATCATAACTCACTGCACCAGGTGCAGAGAGTTCATCTGTTGCCGGCGCCATGACGGCGACGACAGGAGGAAAGACGGTGTTTCAGTCCGGTGATGGAGCAGTGGTAGTTGAACCAGATTATTCCCGCGAGTGTGGTTATGGTCTCAAGATCGGAATGCTGTGGCTGTCGTCAACGATATGCTGGGTCGTTAACAAGTCGAGAAGCGGTGACGGGTTGTCTCAGGCTATAGAGCCTATCGAACACATCTTGGTCGAGCCTTTTGTGGTCGAAAAATAGTAGGATCGAGAGTCGCAATCAACTTTGGGGGAGTTTGGTGCAAAGGAGAAGCTTGGAAAACCAAGCAGACGTCACGGCGCAAACCAAAGAGCGAGGATGACCAAGGAGGAAGACAGACCCTTGAATTCTGTCTTGGTCGTGGGGGGCAACGAGAATGATCCTGGTAGGACAACGCATGATGTGGCTGTTGTGGCTGTTGTGGCTGCTATTTTCCCGGCGATATGGTGGGGTCATGTGGCTCAGCAATCGCATCTAGGCGGAATGTGGGGGACAGTGGCTTGGTTGTGCGCGTGATGACGCTGAATGCTTGATGCAGAAGCAGCCAAAACTTCAATCTTTTCATTACTGATATCGTATCGAAGGGTTTATTGGACCCTATAAAAGGATGAAAGGCTTGGAAAAGAAGCCTTTAAAAATCAAGATAACGTAACCCGAGTTTCGCTTCGTCCGCACTTTCTTCATCGTTCTTCATGCCCGTCTCGTGGTGACATCAACTACTCTACCCTACACCGCAAATAAGACAATTTTCATCATGATGCCTAAAGTCCCTTTTCACAGGCAAAGGAATGTTACTGACTTTAACTACCTTGTTTAACACGTGCTCAAGTCTTTTCACCAAATTTCAAGGTCCGAGGCCTTCCTCAATGGGCGGCCGACCCATGTGCTACTTGATTGTTTCAGACAAAGACCCGAACCGTCCGTTTGCATCCTCCTGCCTGAAGTGGACAGGTTCTCAAATGTTTAGACGATACAAGTGCTTAGGATTCTAGTTAGCTCTAATAATCAGCATAGAGTGTCGCCGAATGCAACACAGTTGACAAAAGGATCAGAGGGAAGTATCAGCAGCCAACGTCCTTAGCAGACAGTTGCATTCCATGCACTCTTCATCTGAAACTGAAGGCATTGACAATTGATTATGGCAAGGCAGTTCCATGGTAAGACGATTGTTCCCTCCTTGATCCCCCTGAGTTAGCCCCACCGTCGATTGAAACAAGGGAACCGGGGCTATAGGATGAGATGCATCCTTCCATTGTCCCAAGGCTGAAGATCCCTTGCTTGCACAGATGAATCGGCCCGCAGAGCTTTAGCTTAGAGTTCAAGGTGGTAGGTATCCTTAATATCCTAAGGTACGTAGCATATACCTATTTCCACAATGGCTTATAACTACTTGAGCTCTGTCATGTGCTGAGCATCTTTACTCGCACTTCTTTCCCCAACTCGCATACTTTCTGTACATTGTTTGACTACTTCTGTGACCAGCCTCGAGTGCTTGTCACTCGCTTTCTATACAATGTTGACCTCTTCCTTCTTGGCTGCCCTCGTAGCTCTGGCTGCATCCGCCCATGCCTGGCTTCCCAACGACAATTCAGGAACTGACCTCGACAAGCGCGACGTCACTCTGCAAACGATGGCTACCAGCTAGCAAAAAGATTCGCGGTGTCAACCTGGGCTCCCTCTTCGTCTACGAACCCTGGATCGACAGCCAGGAATGGGCCGACACTGGGTGTTCAGGACAAAAGTCGGAGTTTGATTGTGTCATGAACAAGGGACAAGAGAGTGCAGACAAGGCTTTTCAAGGCCATTGGGAGCGCTTCATTACTCAATCAGATCTTGACGAGATGGCCAGCTATGGCTTGAACACGATTCGAGTTCCTCTGGGATATTGGTTAAAGGAGGAACTGGTGGATAAGTCCGAGCACTTCCCCAAGGTATGTATGTAGCTTTTAATCAAAGCCTGATCTTAATAGCTGTTTTAGGGAGGCCTGAGCTACTTGACCCAGCTCTGCGGCTGGGCCAGTGACCGAGGATTCTACATTATCCTTGAGTAAGTAAACTGGTAATGAATTACTGCCACGCCATGCTAACCAAGTAGTCTTCATGGTGCTCCTGGCGCTCAGCAGCCCAACCAGCCCTTTACCGGCCAATACGCCTCTTCACCCGGTTTCTACAACGCTTACAATTATGGACGCGCTGTCGAATGGCTCGAGTGGATCGTCGACATTGTCCACACCAAGAAGGAATACCGCAATGTTGGCATGATTGAGCTACTAAACGAGCCATTGAACTGGGACAAGTCTGTCGAGTCTCTGCGAAAGACGTATTACCCCGATGCGTACAAGGTACCAAGCCCACATCCTGCTATTGTGATTATATACCTACTTTACAAAGGCAATCCGCAAAGTCGAAGACAACCTCAAAGTCGCCAATAACGACCGTCTCCATATCCAGATGATGGGCTCCTTCTGGGGAAGCGGCAAGCCCACCGAGTTCCTAAGCGACACATCCTTTACTGCTTTTGACGACCACCGCCACCTCAAGTGGGATACGAGCGTCGAAATCTCGCAGGACGCATACATAGCAAAGTCCTGCCAGGATGACCGCAACACCGATGGGCCTACTATCGTCGGCGAGTGGAGCATCAGCGTCCCCGACAGTGTCGAGAACACGGACGCTTGGAAGTCTCAGAGCCACAAGGACTTTTACGCCAAGTGGTTCGCTGCCCAGGTTCATGCGTATGAGAAGTCCACGCTCGGATGGGTGTTTTGGACTTGGAAGACTAGCCTTGGCGATGATTATCGCTGGTCTTATAGAGGTACGTGAACTATGTAGAAGGGAGAACAGACTTCATTTGACTAACAAGCGATTCGCAGACGCGGCAAGGAACGGTGTAATTCCCAAGGACCTCGACTCTCTCCCTAATGTTTGCTGAGGGCCTCTCATATCTTAGGCTGAAGTCATAGGTCTGGGTACCCGACTGGCTTCAGACGACTCCCGTGCAGCATGTACGGCATTTCACTTCGTAACCTATCTTTATCAATAACTGCATCTCTTGAGCGCCTAGTCTGCGTCTAATCGTTCAACTTGTGGTATACTCGTCTTAAATTTTGAGAGATATTCGTATCATCCTTACATTCTAGCCCCTGTTACATTACTCTTCTACACAAAGCCCTAACCTCGCCTCACCTCCTCAGCCTGAGGACCAGCCATGCTGCCAACCGATACCCAGCAATAATCGCGATCATGATGCCCACATCTCGTCCCATATGCCCTGTCGAATAGCCATACTGATCCAGCACAGCCTGCCCATCAATCTTGCACTCATCCGCCAGAGGCGAGTCATACAAGCAGCGACAGCCATCGCCACAGCTATACACCCGGTCCGAGAACTCGTTGACCATCATGCCCTCAAAAACATACTTCTGATAGTCCCAGTAGTGAAAGACATACTTGTAGAAGGCGTTGAGAATCGTCGGCGGCACCATGAACCCTCCCACCGACATCCACAGGCCATTCGCAAAGGCCACCAGCGCGAGCGATATGACGAAGCTGGGGAACAGCGATGTCATAAAGACAACCAGTGACTCGGCGGCCAGGAGATCCAGGAACAGCCACATGACCCAGGTGAAGAATGCCACTGCCGTCGGCTGAAAGTTAGATAGCCAGTACGAGATGACGGAAAACAGCATCGCGATGAGGAAGAGATAAGGGATGCCGATAAAGAAGTTGGATAAGATCAGCTCCGTCGCGCCGTATAAGCCGTTGTGGTGCTCCTTGACGTACTGAAGCCTGTCCTCGAGAAAAGCGGGCACATATGCCACTGCCATGAAGCTCATAAACGCCGATCCAAAGAACAATGCGTTGATGAAGGGCTGGATGGATTTCTGGTCAGGGTCCAGTCTCACCCAGACAGTTCCCATCATGATGGCAAGGCCGAGGTACATGGCCAGACGGATCCCATAGGCCACCACGTCTCGGTAACTCTTGATGAAGCTCCGGTGAAGTAGCGTCAAAGTCAGACTCGGCATGCTGGGCCTTTTCTCGACCCCCTCGATGGTCAAGTTTCCCCCTGCGGATTCGGCGCTCGCAATCGCTGTGCTGACCTCGCCTGCTTGTCGTGAACTCTGCCAAGCAGCCTGCAACTTGTCGAGATTTCTTGCAGCCTCGGCCCTATCTTGTGCAAAATCAATGTTTACCATCTCGAGCAAGTGCTCTGCTGGATTGACATATTGCGGCAACGGAGCACCCGCCTCGGTATAGTACGTCGCAACATCCTTCACGGGTCCGAAATAGTGCGTTTGGCCACCGGAAAGAAGGAGCAGCTTGTCAAAGAGGTTGAAGGTCGACGTGGAGGGCTGATGGATGGAGCAAATAACAATGAGGTTGTTGCGTCGAGCGACGGCGCGGAGGTATTTGACAACCTCCCAGCTGGCCGCTGAGTCGAGACCACTGGTGGGCTCGTCAAGAAAGAGGAGCTTGGGACTGGTGATGAGCTGACTTGCAACGCCGACGCGACGCTTCTGGCCGCCAGAAATGCCCTTGCGGATGGGAGTGCCGATGAGGGTGTTGGCCTGGTCGACAAGTCCGAAGGATTCGAGGAGACTGTTGATGCGGACAAGGCGTTCCTGCTTAGACAGAGAACTATAGCGGGATACACATTAGAGACCAAGATTTATAAGTGGCATTGCAAGAGAGCTTACCTGGTGCTAGCGAGTCGGGATGAGAACTCCAACGTCTCGCGAACGGTCAAGGACCCAACTAGTGCATCATCCTGCTCGACAAAACATGAAATCTCGCGAAACTCGGCGCGCGATAGACGACTCCCATTGACGTGAACCTCGGCATCGACGTTGCTCGCATTCGTAGGCCGACGTGCCAGGACATTTAGCAGCGTTGTCTTGCCACAGCCCGAAGGACCCATGAGGGCGCAGATCTCGCCTATAAGCCACCAAAACATTAGCATTCATCCTCACCATGTTGTCACGTTCTCGTATATACGAACCTGCTTCAACAATGCCCTCGACATTGTCGATAATTGTCTTTGGCTCCTTCGACTCGCGATCCTTGACCGTGACGGTTACGCCGCGCCAGGTGAGGTTCTTGATGGTGGTGTTGAGCAGATGCTTTTCTGCGACGGGACGCTGCTCGGGATCCATGGCTGGTTCGAGGTCCATGAGGCGGTACTGGTCGGCTTTCATGACCTGAGAGGAGAAAGAGAGATGGAAAAGAAAAAGACTTAAAAAAATGCCTGGGCAATGCAATTTAAATTGTTATCGAGGAGAAACAGCTAGCTCGTCCGTCTCGCAGCTTCGTGTCCACCAGTCAATGCTTGAGCTTCCTTGAGTGGAATAGCGTGCCAAGGGCTAGTACTGGAATGATGAAGAGAGAATTGATTAGAGATTGGAGAAGCAATCTCGAAAGACAGCATCAACCCTTTATCAAGGTCCTAGGCAAGGCAAAATTGCACCAAGTACTAGCTGAAGCATGCCAAAATCTGACACGCACTCGGGGGCCACCCCGAACCGCACTCGGGGACGCCACCCCGAACAGGACCAACCTGCATTGGGCAAGGTAAGCATGAGTCCGTCGTTACAGATCGTAATTACAGAGCCTACAGAACCCCGTGCCAATAAAAAGGCCTGATCTCACTGAGTCCCGTTCCCCGATGAGCACCGGGCGCTCCCGCTTCGGGGACCTTTGTCTCCTCTGATTGGCCAAGGAGCACCGTTAGGTCGGCGACCAAAGCTGTAGGGCTGAACGAGGGAGGTCCCCGGCGGCCCGAGTCAGAGTCAGAGTCAGCGGGCACCATGTTTATTAACCCGTCTGACTGATGAATCACCTCTGTTCCCAGATCTCCATCTCTCATTGACTAAAAAGCAGAAGAGAACCGAGAGTTTGGTACACTACCCATTAATCAATGCTACAACCTGCCTTTGCATTTTATCATAGTGACATCCAGCAAAGGTGTGGCCATTCTTGACAAAGAATGTGGAAATGCGGTAATACACATTCTAGCCATTGATATCGAATTCTAACTCTTAACGCCCTTGAACCAATCCAGCCCAGGCTTCTAGTTTCTATAATCGTACATCCTATATCCCAAGTCCTGTTCTTTTGTCTAATAACCAAGATACGCCTTTCTACCAGGCTCATAGCCCATATCCATTCACCCAACAACCTATCTACACGCCCCTTCATCCCATATAGCCATATAAATCCCCCACAAAATCAATCCCGTATTGTGCCTACAAGTCCACATGCATACATCAGCCCATCATACCAGATAGTCCAGGCATCGTCTGCATGTTCTCAATTTCGTTGACAATGGAATCGTCGGCCGCAATACTGTGCATCATTTCCTCTTGCGTAAGACCCAGCCAGTACTGAGGCACCATATGTTGTTGTTTTTTGGCACGATAAATCTCCTGTGCAACTCCCTTAACCTGCCGGCCCGCACAGTCCGCGTTGGTCCATACGAGAGACATGCGCGACAACGCCCCGATGTTGAGACGGATCTGCTGGCGAAGGTTGTCATCATCCTGAGGAATAAAGTAGAGTGCCCACTTGCTCAGATGGACGATCGACGAAAGCGTAACCACACAGGTAAAGAAGTGTGTATGAGAGAGCAGTGGGACACGATGAGTTATCAATTTACTGATCTCGCTGGCGGACTGAATCGTATGCTTGGTGTGGGCATTGAAAGCGTCGCCCGAGGGCACAGGGGCATGTGGAGCGCAAGAGGTGACGGTGCGAGTCGACGACGAGTCTAGTTGCGAATGTGGCTGGTGAAGCAAGATGGATGTGGCATGCATCATCATATGAGCTTGGAACATCATCTCATCCAGACGACCGTCCTTGTAAAGAGCGTCCTTCTTCGACTCAGGTAGGTGAAGGCGCCAGTTGGTGAGGAGCGTCTCGATGCGGGCAAGGTTTTCGTCTTCGGGGCCAAAGATCGGAGGTACTCTCATGAATTTGCCCAGGTTCCGGGCACATTGGATGCGGTAAGCGAAAGAGGAAAACTCGCGGTCCTCACCAGAAAAGTCGTTGTCCTCCATGTCTTCAAGATACATGGGCTGGGGAATATCCTGGACGCCTCGAGTCAGCTGAAGAACATCAAAACGAGAATGAGTGTGAGCCTTACCGCTGAGAGATACTGGTACTCTTCACAAGGTAGCCCAACGTCCGAAGCAATGTCAAAGAGGATGAAGTTGGTGCGTCGATGAACTCCAGCAATCATTCCGTCCACCACATAAAAGTCCCACCAAGTTCGCCGCCAGCTCTCTTCCAGCACAGCCATGCCGCGGCCATGGATGGTGGCGAATGGCCGAGTGTTGAGGCCTATCTGGACAGCCATGCGCTCAGCATCGCCAAGAATCTCTCGAGCCTTGTCCTGCTGAGCCTGCCCGTCTAGACCGATGAGAAGGAGTAGCAGAGCCTGAACCAAGAAGCCATCCTTGAGACGATGAGGTTCGTAAGCGAGGCGGTGAGCTTCGTGGTAGAAGTTGGCTCGATGCGGACAATTGTCGATGTAGAGTGAGCCAATCCAACGCATGGCAGCCAACAGAGGCTCGAGAGATGCCTCCTTGGCCACACGCTGGAGGGGCTCCTTTGGTAAGACAAAGGGATGAGAGGCATGAAAGTGACGGTAGAAAGAGTCGAGACAGCGCTGGGTTGGGGTAGGCACCGGGACTTGCGCTGGGATATTGCCTTGCTGATGGTCTAATGTTAGACTGGATGTTTTCACTGCGGCGCCAGCCAGGGTGCTGTAGGATCCGAAAATAGGTAGGTCGCTATTCCCGTTACCATTGGAAGTTAGAGTGGGGTCGAGAAAGGGTGAAGTAAAGGGAGAGGCGGAGAGGTCAGGGTTCAGGCAAGTGATTGACCCCAGCGAGACGGAAGTCGTGGGCGCGAGTGAGGCCGAGCCGTCGGCACTGCTTGTAGATTCTCGAGCAGGGGACGAGGCATGACGCTTATTAGGATTGCGGGCAGTACCACGACGAGGACCCTTGTAACCGCGCCGAGAGGCGACATAGACGCACTCGGAATTGGAGCTATTGCAGCGCGAACACGGTGTTCGGCCGTCGCACTTGAGATGCTTGCCGCGCTAGGGAAAGTTGTGTTAGTGCATGAGGCTGGAGGTGTATCTCACGCGGTCGGGAGACAAGAGATTCAATGCGAAAATCGGAGAGAGAAACGTACACAAGCAAGACAAGCTGCCTGAACCGATGCAATATTCGTACGAGTGTCTGTCGCTGCAGAAGGTGAAGCCGATGGCGAAGCCGTCCCACAAGGACCAAGACTCTGTGAGTTGGGAGAGTTTAAGTATGAGGGCGAGTCTTCGAGGCCTGAGAATGAGTCGTCGTTTTTGTCATTGGGAGGCGCCGGGCGCAAAGACGGCGTCGTAGTATCCATGACGGGCGGATACCAGATGTACGAGGTATTCGGGAGGCTAGCGTAGAAGTTGTAAGGTGAGTTTGTTGTGTACGAAGATGAAGAATACGGGGAGAAAACGATCGAAGTCGCCGAAGAGCCGCTGGGATGATTGACGGACCTCATATGGCCGTGGGGCCGCCGGCCGGAACGGGAGTCGGGTTTTGGATGGTTCTTGCTAGTTCCAAGTCGAACTGTACCGGTCCCGTAATCGAGGCAAGCACGGCGGGTAGGTTAAACGTTATCAGCTGGGGAGGGAAGCCAGGGTCTTGTCGGGTAACTACTAGTAGTATCTCTGAACAGAGAATCCACTAAACAAGCGAATATCTCGATCCAAGCCGTTACACCTTCCAAGTTAAGGCAAGCTTCTTGTGAGGATAATAGAAGAGATAATAACGATTCGCAACTAACTCGATTTCCGCTCAGCCAAATCGTATGAGAGGCCGTTGAAGAGTGCAACTCGTGTTTGTCGAGATAGGTGTATTTTGATGTAGATGAGAAACAGGATAACGGGCGAGAGCACAAATAGAAATGTCTCATTCGTCCTAATACGCATAATCAAGACTGGAGCAAAAACTCCATGAGAGCGGATGGGAGATTTAGGCATCTAATACTCAGCTTCAACGAGACCCCCACTTCCTGTCATGAACGCTTCTCCATTAGGCTCAACTGCCGTCCTTGCGTTCCATATCACGACCCCAGTTCATCCAGACGCACCCCTGAACATCATCACTGGGGTTTGCAAATCCTATGGTACAATCCTAGACGTCTAGGGAACGGACCATTCAAAAGGTCTGGAGTCATCATCGGGTGGAGGTTGGATTCCATCATGACCAACTTGGCACTCGGTATCCATCGTGTTTGGACCAAGCGTCTTACAACAACCAACTTCAGCCCTGGGTGACTGGGATCTCATCCTGCGCCCTTTCTCCCCACTATTGTAGAATAGGACCTTTTGTTGGCTGTGCCAGTTAAACTTCGCTCTGTACCCTGGTCGCAATTGCAACGTGCCACTAGCGGGTGCCAGGAACCTGGGACTTGGAAATATGATGGTTTCGGCTTTCGCCGTACTTCTGCACGCCTATGCCAACGGGGATGAAGGGAGAACATCTCTCATCCATTGCCCAGCCAACTACCCCTTCGTTGCGGATGGCATTGTAGCCAAGCCAACTGTCTTGTTCCAAAAGGCGAATGTCTATGGGACCCCTACTTGATGACACCATATATTGGGGATGAAACCATGTCCGAGATGTTGGCGCCGCTGTCTGTCCGTCCGGCTGGCCACGGAACCCGTGAAGTAGCCCTGTAGGGCTATGCTCGAGGTACACCAGTCCACTTATTCTCCGGCGTTGCATAAAGAACCTTGTACAAGCTGATCATGTATTGACTTACTCAGCCTTCAGCCGCTTGCTGCGGCCGTAATGTATCACAGCTTAGTCTGAGCCACCAACAAAGCATTGCACACCGGTCTGTACGTAATACTCAACTCTTGACGTTAAAACCGTCTCTGGCTCTCTCGCAATATGACCTCTACATTGGGATATTGGTACTGTGAGAATGTCGTTGACGAGCACGAGGGTGAAAATACGTACTATGTCTGGATCTAGGAAACCCCACGGACAAGGATCTCTTTTGTCCTTGTCCAATACTACATCACCTGCTTTGGGGAATTGCACCTCAGGGCTGAACTTAGTATGTACTGTCACCGCTGTTCTGCATTGCTGCCGGCTAAACTGTTCTTGTCCTGGAATAGTTGTAGCGAGTTCTGCAGAATACCCCTGTACTTTCCTACTGAGTTATCCCACCTCTTTGGTCATTGGCTCATGTTAGTCTTGTTTTAATATCTCGTTGTGTCTCTCCCAGACCGGTCCAGCTGGCCCATGTGGTGCCGGGATGCCGACCTGCATCTCTGCGCAGTTGTCTAGAATGGAGCAGCAAAGCGCCCCATTTGTAAAGGAGCCTATGAAGCTCCCGTAAAGAATTTATCAAGCTGTTCAACCAATGGTGGGCCAAAGCATTTGCCAAGTCGCATCTTGCATCAATGGCGCAACCTCCTAACTAGACCTACAGCTACTACGTAGTAGTTGCAGTTGCATCCGATTGCAACCTATGCATAGCCTTTGAAACTAGAAAGACATGTCTAACCAACCGTCTCAACCCTTCTCGTGGTCAAGGGATTGCTGCCTGATTTACTAGTCGCCGGAGTCTCCGCTACGTATAACCCAAGAAGAGCAGTATTGCCGAAGGTTGACGGAAGCCAAGTATGAGAACGCCTTGTAGGCCCCTGCAGGTTTCGGCGAATTACAGCAAATCGGCAGTGATTTAATGACATGCTTGTATTGGGGCTGGAGACTGGCGGTCTGCTTAACAATTAAAAACACAACCCCAGATATACTCATGCAGCATGGGTGGAACCAACCTTCTTACCCCGTTGGCTCAGAGTCACGGCGATAACATACTAAGATTGCTACATGAATGACATCACAGTATGAACTGCACGGGCAAGGTAAGCAGATGACTTTTCTGCTTTGCAATCTCTATGCCCTACTCTGACTGGCTTACACGAGCGAACCAACGTTTCAAAGATAGAAGTTCTGGTCTACACGAAATACGAAATGTGCCAAACCGCTGAAATTAAGCCAAGGGTTATTGTAGACTAAGCTCCAGGAATAGACCCAATCAAGCTCCTTGTAACTAAGTACTTCGAATAGCCATTGACCGTGCTTATCTCGCGGTAATATTTTCTTTTCTGTAATTCTGAGGTCTCGTCCGTTAATTTAGGCCCCGCCAGTTCTCTCCCTCTCTCTGGTTTTATCCCTGTAGAGCCCCGGTCAGTCGGGGTAACTTTATCTGGCTACCCAACCTTGATTAACAGATGCTCTCGGTCAAGCGCCCCCTTGTTGAGGCGCATGTAAATGGCATTACTCCTATCGTCTGCCCATGTTCGTTCTTACTTGTATTCAAGATAGATTGCGCCAGGATGTTGAGTTGCCAGGGCAAACCATGGTCGGTTCTTGGCTCCAGGTTTCGAGGTAATGCAACATACCTCTAACTAGGATTTCTTTCCCTTAGGAATTCAGGATTCTCGCCCTTCCCTTTCAAAATGAGGATAACTGGAGGTAAAGCTGTGTCTGCTTTAGAGATATGTCAAGTAATAATACGGGTACCTCAACTTGCATCTCTCGACCGTACTGTGCTCTTGGCAAGCATATTTGGTGTATTCTTAAGAGTTTACAGAACTCCAGAGGAGGTACCACAGGGTCGGCATCACCAAAGACGATAGCAGTTTCGATAGACTATCGTCGATCAATCTTTGATGAATCTAAGCTTGAAGTCGCTACCAGATTTTCTCTTCTCAGGGGTAATATGGTCAATATCATCAGCCACCTCCTTCAAAGCTCAGCACACCCTGTAGCCAATCAATTGAACTGTTCTGTTACTTTCCCTTAGAATAACCGTCCTTATAGACTCGTATTGACGCTCCATCGTGACTAGAAGGAAGCACTTCCTTGCCCGAACTGGGGCGTCAAGCTAGTGCTGATGCCGTCAGACATTTACCCAACTCGCCAAGTCCAAAGGCCTGAATGAGCCCCTTGGTCCCAAGATAAATACTACGGCGGTGATTGATGAATCGCCCTCAAGATCTCTAAAACTTGAGAACTGTCCGTTGGGTCTCGTTGTTCCATCGTATCTCCTCAATCAGCTCTCTGGGTTGGTAATTTAGATCCCTCACGATGCAAAGCACTCGCTTATGAAGATTCGATTCCGACCAAGCAGGCCGTAAAGTGTCTGAAAATAACTTCGGCATCCAGGGGTACCGGCTCAGTTCATGTTCGACCGTCCATCTAATGATAACCTACCTGCCGTACTTATTCCCATCACCCTCCGTCAGCTCCTCCTAAGAGCCGGATGCCGCATTACCGATTGCCTACATACAACGAGAGTAGATATGGCGGTTGAGGAGGAACTGGCTTTGCGGACTGTGGACTCGAGATGAAGTTATACAGAGATTTTATTGGACGTTAAAGAGGTGATTATTGAAGAACACGTCGACCGTCTTTGGCAGAAAACGAGATATATAAAATAGCCATTGAAACAACGGGGAGATATTGGACGAGTTCTCGTATAAGCAAAAAAATAAAAATCTATTAGAGTTCGTTACATCATTAATCGAGTGATCGTGGCCCAGTCCGTTCGATTACAGACCCTCTGCGCAACCTATCATTATGTCCAAAACGCCGAAAATTGAGATCCAAAAATATTGGAACGAGGCGATCAACAGCAACAGTCTAAGCATTCAAAACAGCAGAGACCGGCGCAGATGCCGCAGCAAATAGCCTAGCAACAGTGTCAGTCAGGCCTGTAGAGAGTAGGCAGATAGATTCATCCATACACCACCGTCACCCTTGCCTCCTCGCATACCCATGGTTGGCTGTGGCTCCATTGTCATCGGCTGAAAAGGGCGCTGTTTACCGAGGTTTATTAGCAACTTATAAACACAGTGAGAAACCACGACTCTGCATCCAAAATTCTGATGGTGCAGCCAAGTTTGGGGGGTTGGCCGGAGGAGAAGGGACCCATACCGGCTGTTCGCCGTTATTAGGGCCGGCGGCCGGAAGCGCGACGGGGGCCGGCTCACGGGGCATTTGGATTGGCGAAAAAGAAGAAGAAGCGGGCATGTTGACGGCTAGTGGTAATTGTCTGGAAGGGTGTAAACAACGGGGAGACAGTCTAAAAGTAACAGGTGTACGGGCGGCGTTGGTTTACGATGGTTGCAAAGGAAAAGCAGAGTAGGCTGTGAAAGGGCGCGGTGCCGTTGATTTAATGCTCTGCCATGACGGGCGGCTGATGCAGGGTTCACGGTTCGGCGTGGGCGGGCCTTGGACTCGAGCTGGATCCTTTGAGTCAAACGAGGCGTCGGTATCTGGGGCTGACAGGGTTTGTCGTCGGCACATGGGATGGGAAGAGACCCTCTTGTTGCGCGGAAACACGCAAGACACGGCACCGAGACAAGACAGCGAGTGGGCTCGGGACGCCTGACCAAGATGCCCTCGGTGCCGTGACCTCCGAGTGAGGTCAGCAGGAATCCACATGGGATGAGGCTGAACTGGACTGTTGCAGCACAATACCGGTCCCGTCATCGGCAAGTCTCGCCCTCGAGGTGACTTGGGATATACAGAGTACGACTTGGACGGGTCATGGATGTGGTGTTGAGAGCCTGCGAGTTCAGGTACCTATCAAGTCGTATACTATCAATGTAACGTGTGGACTAGGTAAAATCTGATGCGAACCAAGCGCAACGGCATGCCCGATTCCCCGAGCTGAGCCCGTTGGATGAGGTGCATTAGCATTAGATTCGGCAAGGGAAAGCTGGAGGAAGCAGATGCAGAGAACAAAGCCCATCATCGTTTGGTTGAGTATAATGACGTATGGCTGACGGCGGATCTTGGTCACGCTCTCTGAGTGGTTGCAGGCTGTCCCCTGCTTCGACAAGAAGCGAGAGCGCGAAACCCGAGTTTCTGGAACTGTTATTTCTAGAAGTCCGAATAGAACTACTTGCTACAGCCGCGCGTCTTGCCAAGTCGTTGTAGAACAGTTCGGCCGAGAGATCTAGAGCAGTTGGGCAATCGTCCTGGTCCTATAGGGCTGACCTAGCCAGGGAGAGGTCTCATTGAAGGCATTTCAGTCAATGTCTATCGCTACTGGTTCAGTGCGCCGTTTGCCTTGAGATTACCAGCTTGCTCCAAGTATTTGACTTATATCCCTAGTTACCCAGGCGAAAACTAAATGTACACATATACTTGACTGGCAATATGCCTGCATTCGTGAATGGAAGACTGTCGTTATCGCCTAAGTAAGTATGCAATACCTTGGCGCCCTGTTAACCATATGTCTAGTCCAGGCGAAAGCTGAGGGCAACGGATGAACTTATGAAACCGCTTGGCGCCTGAATTATCCTTGGATTTGGATGATGTTCTATTTTTTAAGCAGACATATATAAAATTAATCGGAGAGACGGAATTTGTTGTAGTAAGAATAAATGATCTCTTCGTTGCGGTGAACCGTTTACTGAGATTATTTTGACTAGACCCAAGGCGTATTGACAAGATCAAACGTTGACATTGACATTAAAAACACATGTTTGTTTAGGACGATTCTGCCCTCGACCTACTATAACAGCTTAATATATATTTGGTACAGACGATAGACTCTACATATATTGTAGTAGTTGGCAGCATATTGGGAACTGTTGCCGACTGTGTTTTTGAGCGATGTGGCAGACGTACAGTATACGACCCGTAACCTGGAGCAGCACACTCCCCATATCATGGCTCGACTTCCATCATAACGCAACCAACAACATCAACCACTAGGATCCTAGACTCTCTGATACTAATCTTGCCATACGGAAACTTCTTACCCCATTACCGTCATTTATATAGCTTCGCGGAGCCAACCAAACCGATAAAGACGTGGATATGTCTTGCTCATTTTTTACAAACAGGAGTAAGCACGCGTATTATATCGGCTACTAGACTAAAACCAAAACGATGCAGATAGATGCAGGCAACAGATTGTCTTGTACCACTAGAAGAGAGTCATAACCCCTGCGCAGTGGGTTGGCTGAAGTAACATGAAACCAACACGTGTAGTCAAGGCTAGAACTTAAGGTAAGTAGAACTTGAGCTCACGGGAGTGCTGAGAGGTGTGGAAGTTGAGAGACCACGAGACAGAGTCATGTGCTTGATTCAATATCATTCAGATCATTCAACAGCCTGAATGGGTTCACAATTGCAGAATTGCAATTTGCCGAACATCTCCCGTTGTCAAGTCCGAAACGTGGAATCACCCAAATGTGGTAGTGGCCGCGATGATTTCTGGGGGACGGGGGGAGGCTGAGCCACTAAGCACCAGCCTACAGGCAGCTATGATAGGCCTGCCCTGGCACTGGACCTCACAGGATTGGATCCAACATCTTCCCCCAGGGGCGGGCCATGTGTTTCTTCGTCAACTCGACGATGCGCCCGCTTTGAACTTCTCAATCACTTGGTTGTCTTTGATCCAATGCCTTGAATGTCCGACTCTGCCGTTCCTTTTTGATCGACTCCTCTCCTCGCCGTCTTCTCCCCCCTTGGACCGACCGCCTCCGCTACTTGGCCCGTTTCCTGCCCGCTGGGCTCGTCCTCATCCATCACGACCCCTTCGAGATCGCGATTCGACCTGACATCATCCCTCTTCGTCGTTTCTTCCACTCGAGATGGCTTCCTACGGCCACACTCCGGCGCATCTGCCGCCGAAACATCACCATCATGCCCCCTATGGCTCTCCTGTTGCAGTCCCTGGCAGCGGCGCTCCGGCTGGCACCTTTTCGCCAGGCACCAAGATCCAGGTTGGCAGCCACCGCATTGTGATCCAGAAATACCTCTCCGAAGGAGGTTTCGCACACGTCTACCTCGTCAAGCTGGCCAAGCCCGTCGATGGCACTGACATGGCCGTCCTCAAGCGAGTCGCAGTCCCCGATAAGGAGACCTTGCGGGGCATGCGCACCGAGGTCGAAACCATGAAGCGCCTCAAGGGCCACCGGCCGATCGTCACATACATCGATTCGCATGCATCAGAGCTCAAGGGCGGAGGCTACGAAGTCTTCCTGCTCATGGAGTTCTGTAACGGCGGCGGCCTTATTGACTTTATGAACACCAGGCTGCAGCATCGCCTAACCGAGCCCGAGATCCTCAACATCTTCACCGACATCGCTGAGGGTGTCGCATGCATGCACTACCTCAAACCTCCACTTCTTCACCGCGATCTCAAAGTCGAGAACGTCCTTATAACCGCCAAAGGCTCATCGAAGCGCTTCAAGCTCTGCGATTTTGGCTCGGCCGCTATACCTCGTCCCGCCCCCACTACAGTTCTCGAATGCCGCCTCATGGATGAAGATGTCCAGAAACATACCACGCTGCAGTACCGGAGTCCCGAGATGATCGATGTATACCGCAAGCAACCAATCGACGAAAAGTCCGACATTTGGGCCCTGGGAGTCTTGCTGTATAAATTGTGCTACTACACCACACCGTTCGAAGACCAAGGCCAATTGGCAATCCTCAATGCCAGCTACAGATTTCCCAGTCACCCGGTCTTTTCTGATCGTCTCAAGAAGCTGATAGGTGCGGTTCCCTGCCTTGCGATGAATGCTGCGTCTGACTGACACTTTTCGTAGCCTCGATGTTGAAGGAAAACCTGCAATCGCGGCCAAACATCTACCAGGTGTTGAAGGAAGGTTGCGCTATGCAAGGACGAGATGTTCCGATTAAAGATGTAAGTACAGAATTGTCTGCGCCGGATCCCATATTGACCTTGTCCTAGATTTATACCACCCGATCCCAATCTCATGGAAGAAACGACAGCCCCGTCCCCAAGGACCAAAAGGCTGATCAAGCACCTGTCGTAGGCGCCGTCTTCACACGAGCTGAGCCGCAGAAGGAAGTAATTCCCGAGGTTATGCCAATGAGACGAGGTCGACCGACGGCGTCGGCATCGCCAGCTCCTAGCAAAGCGGCGCAGAAGCCTGAATCGTCTCCGATGCGTAAAACAGAGGGCGATCCTTTTGCTGCTCTCGACTCCAAATCAACTACCCAGGGGGGTTTCGATGAACTCTCGTCACGGTTCCCCACTCTCGATCAGTTTTCACTGCTACATGACCAAGGGAGCAAGTTTGATTTTGAGTCTTCACCGACTTCACCAACGCCCAACGTCTCATCGGATCTCAACCAGAGAGTCACGGCAAGGTTGGCCGATGAGGCGTTCGCCATGCCGCAGCCGGGCGCAACGCACACAAGGTCAGCCTCAAGGCCGCACTCGGTTACGCCTGTAGGGCATCAGGCTGCAATTGCCTCGCCTCCGGCAGAACCGGCCTTGTCAAAGGTCTTGTCCGCACCAAGCAGGCCAGAAATCAGTCGAGCGCAGTCTATCATTAGCAACAACCCTGAGCTGCAAGCTATTTCCTCTCAATCAAGTTCCAGATATGTGTCTACAGGCACAATGACCCAGACTCCGCCACCGGAGCCGTACAATAGCGATCTGGACAGGCCTGTTCGGCGAGATACCCATGAGTACGTGCGGTCGAGCAGTGCCACCAGGCAGCCTGAGAAGAGTGTAGGGCAATGGGGCGCTGAAGAATCTCGCCCTGCGTTTCCAAAACGGGTGTCTTCCTACCAGCCATCTACTCACGTCCGCCAACCATCCTCGTCGAGACCATCTCTTGAAGGTGGGCGCCCTCGTGCTGACTTCCTAGAGCCCCCAGCTCGTCCTTCTCAGCCGGCAGCCCGACCACGACCTGCCAGCACAAATCTGGAATCCACCACTCTTGACTTTCTCCGCGAGAAGGAGGTTGCGTCGCGATCATCAAGCCGACCGCCTCATTACTCGCCGCAAATTCCCTCTCCTAATTTAGAGGCAGTAGGCGACGATAGCTCACGCGTCGCATCCAGTGATATGGACTTCTTGAGAAGCCTGGAAGATTCAGAACGGACTAAATCGAGCAAGAGGTCAAGCCTGACTTCGCTCTCTGGAAATAAGAATATACTTGCAGGAAAATTCGGAGATGCCTTCAAGCGCTTCGAGGGTGGTTCTCCCAGCCAAAGCGAGCGGAATCCCTCGCCACAGAGAAATGTGGGACGTCGTGATCTTACTCCCATCGCGGGCTCTGAAGCGACCGATGGTCGTAGTGACGACGGCCATGTTCAAGACGATGAGGATAAGATGACGCCTGAGATGAGGCGTGAGATGGAGCGTCTTGGACTACAGCAAGAGGAGCAGCGTGTGGAAGCAGCGCAAGCCGAGTACCGCAGACGAGTCGCGGCAGGAAATCGCGGGCCACCTGTGCCGCCCAAGAGCATCGGAGGGGTCTCTCGCGCTGTCAGCATTCAGAATCGGGTGCAGAGCCTCTTGAATGAGGACCAAAAGCCACCCAGTGTTCAAAGAACCGCACAAGGGTACGGGAAGTACACTGACACCCCTGAGGCCGGCAATAAGCTTGAGAAGCCCCTCCCTGGAGTTCCGAGAAAGCCCCTTAACATCGCCAAGACTCGAGTTGAGCCGCCTGCTCAGACTCGAGGGTCGTCATTTGCCAACCCCGGGCTCGCTTCGGCATCATCTGCGCCCCCAGCACTTACATCCAAGCCCCTAGCAAAGCCAGTTGCTCCAAAGAAACCAGTACATCTCAACAGCTTGCCTACCGGTCCACGCCCGGTATCACCCTCAAAACAGAGTCGGGCACAGCCGCCCTCGGAACAACTCGCTGGCATGGACCTCCCTGGGCGAGTCATGTTGGACATGACTGCTAAAGAGAAGGACGATTACATCCAAGACTTTACGAAAAGGTTTCCAAGCTTAGGATCGATTGAGATGGTTGAGCGGGAGATTGAAGGTCCGACTGATGGACCAGGACGGTAAGATAGACTATATCTGGAGGGATATAGATTTCCATGTAGCACATACACTTGAATATACTCAGCGCATAGCATCTCACCTATTCTGATCATTTCAATTATCTTGATCTTAAGGACGGCAGGATGACGACAAATGTACATGGTGGGGTTATGCACATATGCGGTCTTATCTTATCGCCCCCAAGCTCTCCAAGATTTTTTTTTGAGGAATGTTTAGCAGCGTTTTGGAGGAAGCCTTCTTGCAACAACAAATTCACCAAACATAAACCAACAAAATGGCCAAACGCAAGAGACAAGTTGTTGCGCCGAGCGAACCTATTGCTGAACCTGTCCTGAAAAAGAAGGTCAAGGGCAGCAAGGTTCTCAAGGAGAAACCAGTGACCCCCAAGGCAAAACCTGCGGCAACTAAGGAAACGTCCACGACAACTACCGCTGTCACGACCGGCGCCGCTGCATCCGAGACGATACAGATCGTGGTGGGATCCTACGACCGGGTTCTTCACGGCTTGACGGTGACAATTGGGCCCAAGGAGAAGACTGAATTCGCCGACACATTTCTCTTCAATGCTCATACCTCAGCAATCCGCTGCGTCGCAGTGTCGCCCATCTCTGCGCCCGTCCCTGGACAGACACAAAAGGTCATGCTCGCCTCGGGAAGTACTGACGAGCGCATCAACGTCTATAATCTGTCGGCGCATCCCCCGAGCCGCAAGAACCAGGAGATGCTGGCCAAGGTGGCGCCCCGGCCGATTCTCGAAAACCCCAAGAACCGAGAGGTCGGCGCGCTGCTCCACCACTCGTCGACAGTGACGGCGCTGCGCTTCCCTACCCGATCGAAGCTTCTGTCGTCGAGCGAGGACTCTACGATTGCCGTCACACGAACGCGGGACTGGTCTTTGTTAAGCAACATCAAAGCTCCTATTGCACAACCACTGGGACGGCCGAGCGGCGACACGGCTCCCTTTGGCGGCACGCCGTCTGGTGTCAATGACTTTGCAATTCACCCCAGCATGAAGTTGATGATCAGCGTCAGTAAGGGCGAACGCTCAATGCGTTTGTGGAACTTGGTCACGGGCAAAAAGGCTGGAGTGCTGAACTTTGGCAAAGACATGCTCCAAGAGGCTGGCGAGGGCAAGCACTCGACGGGTGAAGGCCGCCGAGTTGTCTGGGGAAGTGCGGATGGCGCCGACGAGTTTGCGGTTGGATTTGACCGGGATATCGTGGTGTTTGGCATGGACAGTGTGCCCAAGTGCCGAGTGATGGGAACGATCCGAACAAAGGTTCACCAGTTCTTCTACGTTACAGTGGATGAGGAGGCGGACAAGAGGGTGATGGCTGTCGCGACGGAAGACGGCCGAGTTCTCTTCTTCTCGACCAAGGACGAAGACCTTACAAAGGCCGATGCTGATAGCGACGAGAAGACATCCAGCTCGCTTCCCACGGCCAAGCTCCTCGGACAGCTTGGTGGCAAGGCAGGGGGTGTGGAGGGGCGCATCAAGGACATTGTGATTGTGCAGAGTGCGACGGATTCGTCGACGTTGTACGTGGCTGGAGGGAGCAGCGACGGGCGGATCCGGCTGTGGCGAGTGACGAGGGACGAGGTGCAGGGCAAGACGAGCAAGGGAGACAAGGCTGGTGAGGTGGCATTGGGGAAGCTGTTGGGGACGTACGAGACACAGAACCGAATCACATGCATGACGGCGTTTATGATGATACCCCGGCCGGAGGGAGTTGACGAGAGCGAGGATGAGATGGATGATGAGGATGAGGATAGTGGTAGTGACAGTGATGAGGATTGAGCAAAAGGGGGAGCTTGTGTAGAGAGACTGTATATAAACAACCATCAAGTCTGGCTGCTAAGGTGTGGTGTTTTACGATCATGACCTTGAGGGAGCTTGTTGATGAGCAGAGGGACTTTGGCAGAATCACATGTCATTTGATGCAACCCATTCCACGCCACACACATTCATTCCTTTTCTGACCAACTGCAAACCGCCGAGTCTGGCCAAAACAGCCTGCATATCCGACCTTGACTTGCAGCAGGCGAGTGTTGCACTATGGCACTCTAGGCACTCTTGTTGCTGACAGTGACAGACGAGAGGTCACAGCGGGAGCGGCGACTTACTTATTGGGGGCCTGGTTCGCTGATCAACGGGTATAGCCAGATCTGGCCAACCACAGAAGCTCGAATTGGTCGCATTTTCTCCGTCGTCATGGTGTGTTCAGTGGAGGGGGATATCCCTGACTAGGCCCCTAGGCCCCTCTCGAGAAGTGACTCTCTTGTGTGGGGTAAGATGATCAAGGATTCTTCTCGACAATCTCAAGATTAGATGCTCCGGATGTCGAGTCAAAGCGGGAGCCGTCTAGTGTTTCGAGGCAGCTAAGTTCAGTGGTGGTATTGCAATTGATCACGTACATACTTTTCCCAAGCCCTCCTCCAATAGATGTCTCTATTGATATAAAAAGTTCCGAGAGTTTAAAAGTGACGAAAACAAGGGCGTTGGAGTGGGCGGGGGACAAGAGTCGTCCACTAAGAGACCCCGTGAACAAGGGGCCAACTACGTAACTTGGCTTACAGTAGTGGAGGCTGCTTGGATGGGGTTTCACTGGGTCCCTTTTTGGAGTGTCTTGTGAGCATGTGAAGAAGGAAGCCGCATCGTACCGTACCATATCCTACCGTGCCTCGACATTGGGCAGGTACGGTCGCCTCACTCTGCTTCCTATTTCCTTTTGGGTCTCCTGGCTGATTCTCCTCTTTTGCTTACTCTTATTCACATCTCTTCCTTCTACTTCTTCTTCAATCTTCCTCCTCGTACAAACCTCTCCAAGTCGACCTTGGACGTCGTATCTTGCATCTCGCCCCCCCAAATACCTGACTCGCCGAGGTCAAAAGTCGTCCCCGTCTTCGCGCACACACGTATCGAGTGAGGAAACGGAACTCTTCTCTCAATTGCTCTCTGCTCTCGTTTCCCACAAACATCAGGGCCATTGGCTTGCTGTTGATTCGGATATCCCGGTCAAACTAGGCTGCGCAAGCCACTCGTTAGCTTGTGAGAGCGACGGTGCTGCAGAATTGGCCCCAACAATAACCAGCTCCCTCGTCCCGACAATCCCGGAAGCTGTACATTAGCAAATCGCTTCCACAGCTGAGACCAGTTGAGACTGTGAGTAACCTTGAACCAGGATTTCTGAGGATCCAAGGTCTCAGCTGAAGCGAGCTGAGACGGGAGCCCTGTTTCAATCCTTGCATGGAGGCTTGTCCGCCGCCTCAACATCTCAAGCCATTTGAACTTTACTTACCAGCCAGCTTATTGTTATAGACTCTCAGGAACCGTCCGAGCCCTTCAGAGAAGCCCGATCAACATCTCAATCTCACACAATGGCCGACGACGGGCCTCCTCTTCTCCGTCCCGTTCCCCGACGGCCCTTCGATCTTAGCCTGACGAGTGCCACGCCTCCCGACGATAGCTCGTCGCCCGCCACGCCTGGCCCCGACTTTAGCAACCTGCGCTTCCTACAGCCTACGCCCGAACCCGTGGGCCTGAGCCGGCCGCAGTCGTTCCAGAATCTGACGTCTTCGACCCTCTTTGGCATCTACTCCCCGACCACGTCTTCAGCAGCCCGCGATCGCGCTTTTGCCGATCGAGACGAGCTGGATACGCCCTGGGGAACAGGCGCTCAGACTCCAATCAAGCGGCCGAGCATCGACGACGCTACATATGAGCTCCTGCGCGATCGCTCCCATCCCGTCCGTCGACGATCCTCGTTTCGTCCTGGCGAAGCTCCTGGGCCTTTCATCCCTGGGCCGTCACTCGTTTCCCTCGCGCTGCGTGGTCTTCTACTCTTTGTACTCGGCGTTGGGTACGGCATACTGGTCACCACCCGCTCCAATGGTGCTTCAAACAGCTTGACGTCGCTCACGGGGAACATCATCCGTCCTGCGTACAACTGGGCGCATCTGGCATTTTGGGGGTTCGCCGGTGTCGCGCTGGGCACGCTCTTTCCCTGGTTCGACCGGGTGTGGGAAGAGTCATTTGGTCAAAGTGACGATGAAGTCGTTGTGGAAAAGAATGATGGTTCGACCGAGGACGATGGTCCTAGCACCGACTGGGCGATTGTGATCCGGGCCATCGGTGTCTTTGTTGGCATCGTCTTTGCCATTGTAAGTCTCAGCTCCCCTAGACATGGGTCTTCTGTGATGTAGATCTCGAGAGATTAACATGTGTTGCAGCGCAAGGTAGCCTGGGCGTCCACCCTCCAGGTGTCCCTGACATTGGCCTTGGTCAATCCTTTCCTGTGGTGGCTCATCGATCGTTCCAAACCCGGTCTCTTCCTCTCAGCTGCCGTCGGCCTCACGGGCTCGGCGCTTCTCCTTGGTGTCAACCCGGACATGATGCCAGCGCCTGCCCACGCCCCGTTTCGCAACCTATCGGCTGCTTCTATGGGCTCAAATGAGGACCATCCGCACATCTTGGGTAATTTAGCACGGCAGGAAACCCTTGAGACGGGGGTTTGGATGCTCAGTGTACTGTTCTGCAGCTGCGTATGCTTTGGTAACATTGGTCGCCGGCTCACGCTCGGCCGGTCCGCCGCTGCAAAGGGACGTTGGGCTGGTGTACGATGACGGTAGTACAGTTATTGGTTGGCTGATTCGTTATGAGGCTCTGCCTCATTGCAGCGCCTACAAGGGGATTTGTTACGTTTGTAGCGTGATGTGTCTATGATGTCTGTTTAGTATTGGGACGGCAACTTTGGCTTTGGTTCCACTCTTGTTGGGTATATCTTTTTCTTCGAGGTACGGGCAAGAAGTCTGGTCATGGAAATGTGATGAATTGCATCTGGGAGGACAGGCACTCTTAGTCAGGACGGGAGATTGGACTAAGTAGATGGTGGGCTATTTATGACGGTGACGATGTTAAGCTGTCATGAATAAGACAATTAGGCCCAAGATTGGCTCCAAATTCACAAAGATAATGACTTTGCCAAAGTTTTCTCGCATTCGAAGGTGTTTTATAACATGTGTATTAATTACCTGATTGACCCAGTTTCATTGGTGTCATTTCCAAGTCTTTGGCTCCGATGCTATCCAGGCCTGAGACGTGTACTTTTGGTATTACAAGTATCTCTTGCGTTTATTTCAACTTTTTTGTCGCCTTTTTGTGTAATTTTACTCATTTGTAATCGCACTTCCAATCGACCGATGCCTGCCCACTCACTGCCTACTCCATCTTGGACTCTGTGATGGCCTGCCGGACAGCACGTGACTTCTCTTTGACGGCATCGCCAAAGTCGGTATGAGGTAGGCCGAGCATCACGAGCATGCGTGAGTTCTGGATCATCTCGTCAATTGTGATGGAACGGGTACACACGTCGTTGAAGGAGCGTGCGGCGGCCTGGGGACCAGAGGTGGCTATTTGGAACGAGAAGAAGGCATTGGTAAGTCAAGGTTTATCTTTCAGGATAGCAAAGCCAGTGGGTGTACGTCCGGCGTGTCGGGGGTCTCCGTCTCCGTGGTTCTCGAGAAGATACTTACCACCGTCGTTCTTGGGGATCTGCTCGGGATGCTCCGTAGGCTTGCCGGCAGAGATGTTGTCGAGCTCGGACATGATGTAGCGAGAGCGGTTGACAAAGTCCCAGACGTGGTAGAGGCCACGGGGAGGAGAAGGGGGCGTCCATTGGGGATGGGCCTGGAGGGCATCGACGAGCTCGCCCAGACGGTTCATGATCTCTTCGCGGGCGGCCGGCGGCGGGATGCCCGAGGCGGAGGGGGCACCGTTCATCGTGTTTGGGGGGAGAAAAATGGAACAGACTCGTGAGATTGTTGAAGACAGACGGACAAGTCGATGTAAATAAGGTAGAGAAGAGAAAAGTAAAGAAAAGAAGTCGCAATTGAAAAGGAGGAGAAAAAAACGTAGGAGCAACGTCAGAACTCTTAACCGTCAGGAGAGCTTCCCCGCTACGGATACCTCTTGATGCAAATCTTTGTCTCCCGCGGGCAGCCATAGGCCAGGGGTCCCTCGTGTATATCGTCAGAATGCTACCACTTTGCCGGTTCCAGCTTGTTTTCTGGGCTTCAGCCCCTTGTCATCATGGGGAGAGCTTCATGTAGAGTTGCTCCCCTCCCCCACAAGCTTTTTTTGACGTCAAAGGTGCCAAAACAACGCTTGCGGACGCAGCAGCCTTTGGTTTAGGGCATTGGAAGGGAAAACGGTGGGCACGGAAAACGGGGAGAATCAAACCGTTCTGGAAACGGGGATTCGGAAACGCACTCAGTTCAAAGACATGCCGGAGGAGGGAATGCAAACGCACAGACGGCGTTCGTTTTGGTTTGTACATGTAGAACATCATGGCCATGGTGTGAAGCTACGGTCACGGACTGGGGGAGGGGATTGGCATGTGATCCTATAGCGGAAGTGGCCGCAAGAGAGAAAAGGGACAATGCTCAATGGGGAATCCCGTGGCGTCAACGGGGGAATTAGCAAACCTTGAGGATGCTATTCAGGGAGTTTGTTAATGAATTGGCATCAGATCAGGTCGAGGAGGAGGAGCTTGTGTGGGGAAAAGCTTGGTGCTGTGAGGTACGCATCAAGGGTCCTGGGGATGGGGGGCCCTGAGAATAGCTCTACTGGAGATTGGATTGGATCAAGAATTGGGCCTGCAAACCCTGCTCGTGTGACAGACTTCCACACTTGTTAGAGGGCAGCAAGAGAGTCTCAACTACACAAAAGACGAGGATCGTGGGCCTCTCGCATGTCGTCATCCATTTTCAAGGGTCCTCGTCCCGGGGAACCCAAAGTCATGGGCGCGCGGTCTGGAACCTCTAGAATCGAGCCGGTACTTGCTGTCAACCATGTTGCAAAT
This sequence comes from Fusarium cicatricum, assembly GCA_021730345.1. NCBI lineage: Eukaryota > Fungi > Ascomycota > Sordariomycetes > Hypocreales > Nectriaceae > Fusarium > Fusarium cicatricum. Next base: position 28,364 of record JAJODA010000616.1, read on the forward strand.
ACGGAAACATAAGCGTCATTGGTGAGAGGGAAGCCGGGTCTTGACCAACAGCGGGATAGGTACAGAAAAAAGGGTTAAAGCTTGGGGCGGCTAACGGGGCCATAGGAGGCGAACCAAGGTGGTTTAGCCCATCGAGATTGTGAGGTCCTGTCTGTGCCTCACACCTACAGCACCTACATGGCGACGTTGCGCGCGGTCAAGTTTAATGCATGCGTTTGCGTCCAAGTTTTTTGTTTTGTTTTCGAGGCTGACATTGGAATCTCGATCTCGGACCGCCACGCATGTCGCTATTGGACAGTGCGCACGCGGCGTGGGTTGGCGATGATGCGTAGACACTGTAGATTGATTAGCTACTGTACGTGTAGCAACGTCCGTGTGTTAATCTCTTTAGATCTCGATATGTATGTTGTTTTTGTAAGTAGTCAACTTATAAATAAAAATAAATAAAAAGTGCATCAAAACATTGCTGATCCAGACATGTACATGGTATGTGTAGACAGTCAGCACAGCACAAGGGTCACAGTACGTACCAACTTGAGTCGTCACTCGTCCCGTCACCATCATCAGCATGGAACAATCCTTGTCTCTGGCTGTCAGCGCAAACGAGTCTGCCGCCGGGGGTTTTCAATATGACGCCAACGACTTCTTTGTTTCTTCGCTTGAGCCAGCCTTGCCTTGATCTCGTCCAATAAGCATAGCCCGTATCCGCGCAGACGGACCAATGTCCGTGAGCCTCTAGAAAAAAATGTCTCGGAACCTGCCAGCCCGTTTTGACGGCAGGCGGGTGGATTTCGACCTCTTGTGATAAGTAGCGTCGATGCGCCAGCTATTTCTCCCGATGGCCATCTCCCCCCCAAGGTCATCTAGATCGCCCAGATCACTGTGCCATCAGATTAAATGAAGAACCAGGTAAACCCGGACCCCTTTTTGATCTTGTCTCGTTTCCGGAAGGCCCGACGAATCTCGCACTCGCTTTCCCACGGCCGTGTTCCGCGACACCAAGGCACCGAAGAGAGAAACGGGCTTGGAACCAGATCGGCGGAAGGTTTTGGGAGGGTCCTCGTGGAGAGGTAACGAGCGAGTATCGTCTACTTTGATGCTTTTCAAGGGTTCTCTTGATCCATCCCGCCTCTTTTTGCATCGTGATCTTCGGAGATGCCTGTCTCGACGGTCATTGGCCCTACGTGCGCTGTTGGATGATGAGACAGGGTGTGTATCGTATATTCTGAATAGTCACATGCTCGAATCGTGATTTGATCCTTGTCGCAGAAGGAGAAAACATGGCACGGCAGGGATTTATTTCGGGTTTTTCGGTCGAGACGATGGCTCGCCTGTTGGTAGCGCAGCACAGTCATCTATTTTCGGGGCTCTGGCCGTTGGAGAATAAGGTAGGTGCGGTGCCGGATGCAATATCGAGGGTTGTACTCCGTACATTAGGTAGGCTCTATGAACCCTGGCCTTCCATCGTCATCGGTTCTTACCAAAGCGATGCTGTGCTTGTGGCACGGTTGACACCTCTGGAATAGATTGTAAGCTGACAAGCTGACAGGAAGGAGCAATAGGTCCATTCATTCTCTCGGGCCGTACAGTATCAGCATCATCAACGGGGACGGGGTCGGGGTCTCGACCGAAACCCCGTGACTCCAATCTCAATATCCATGATGAATATCTTCCCACCCCCTGTAAACTCTGACATCCACGGCTTGCAACGCAGGGTCCTCCAAGTCCAGGGGACTCTACCAACACGCTGCGACCCTAGAACAAGCCCAGCCAGCCTCTTTGGGCTCTGCCAAAGTATCTGATACCCGCTGACGACGACTTAGGCCGTCGCCTTCTCTACTCGTTCCATCTGCTCTAGGATTCCCACACCCAATGATTCTTCGCGTCACCAGAGTCGTGACGCCTCGATTCATTCCGTTTCTTCACATATTCTCTATGCTTTCTTCCTTTTACATCCGATCCCATCGAATCCAGCTCTCTGGAGCCTCCGTGTCAAAAAAAAAAAAGACCCTTCTCCCCCACTCCTACCCCCCATTTGAGGACATCTCGTGCGTTGCGTTGCTCGCTGCATGCCTGCGAAGCCGTTCCCGGATCGGTAAGAGGCCCTTGTGTATGACGATCTCTATCCTTGCTGCATCTTCAACAAGCTTGCCTCAATAAGACGCGCCGTCTCATCTTTTCTTCCTGTTTCTCTTCTCTTTTTTATTAGTTCCCTCGGCTTTTCGATTTCCGGCCCTAAATGCACCTGTATTTTAAAGCCTAGAACTTGTCAGGTTGTGGATTTTCGCAGCCGTTGAACTGCCATCAGATCACGGCTATGACAACATATCCGACCCCTACTTCTTAATCAATATCCTCCCCCGCCTTCTACACCCATCTCTTATTATCCCGATTGATCCTCCATGGCAATGCTGCCGTTCTTACTACTCCAGCGATCTTTGTAACCTCACCACCACACAGAATCCATGTCTATCTTGCAACTGGCTCGTCCCTCTTACCTGGACAATCCTGCGTCCAATTTCATGCGCTCGAAACGAGATCAACCATTACGCAAAGAAGATAGCAATATCGGTCTTCAACGATAACAAAATCACGAATAACACCCGGACAACAGCCATCGTTATCAGATACCACGCAGCAGACTGCATAGATTTCATTACGACAAATATCACGTCTTACTTCAATTGCAATTACCTCAACTCTACCATCCGCTTTAATCGAGGATCGCACCTTATTAGAGAGTTTTGATGCCCGATCACCGAGCGGATCTTCTTAATACCCCCTTATAATTCATACGAATTCTTCTATAGACGTTCATGTCATCAGACGGCACGACGTCGGACGCTGCGGCCAGACTTCCTTCCGGTCCCGGTCCCAATCGGTCCTCCGACTCCGACGCCTCCGGCCATGAATCCCCGGACCACACCCGACATCGAGATGTCGCCCCTCGCGACTTTGTTCGCCTTTTTCAGTGCCAGATCTGTTCGTTGCCCTTGACCGAGCCCATAAGTTTACCATGTGGTAAAAGTATGTGCCGGCGCTGTCTACCCGAAACACATCTTCGTACGAATATCACCTACCCTGCCAAGCCCGAACGGCAACGCGGTTTCCGATGCCCTTTTGTCGACTGTGGGAGGGAACATGCTATCGGCGATTGCGCTATCGACGTTGTGTTGAACAAGACGGCGCAACACATTCGCGATGAGGTTGAGCGCGGAAAGATTCAGGCACAAGGATCCGAGCTTGCCACGAGGGTTGTGTGGCAAGATCCATGGGCGGTCGCTGGTCTCGCTTCTTTGAGAAATGATGATGCATACTCAAAGATGGTTCAGGGCGGAAAGGTTGTCGCGACCTACTCACTCGCCGAGGAAGGTGATTTGTCTTACGAAGCCGACGTCTCCTACGACCATATCTTTACGTCGCCATCTCCGCCGCCACCCGGGTCCAGCGATCACGATGATTCAGGCCTTGTCCGCAAAGCTCAGGATGCTACTCGCGCTGAGATGGACTGCCAGGTCTGCTATGCGCTCTTCTACGATCCTCTAACTACAGCCTGCGGCCACACCTTTTGCCGCTCTTGTCTACATCGCATTCTCGATCACTCCCACTACTGTCCTATCTGCCGACGTCCTCTGGCCATCAACCCGCTCCTCAACCGCAATGCTTCCCCCCCCAACGAGACCATTACACGCATCACCGAGGCATTCTGGCTGGAAGAGTTACATGCACGCAAAGATGGGTTGGACGCAGAGCGAGCGAATCAGATGCAGGATTATGATCTGCCACTATTCGTGTGCACGCTGTCGTTCCCTCTCATGCCGACGTTCTTGCACATATTCGAGCCTAGATATAGACTCATGATTCGCCGAGCACTCGAGGGGGATCGTACATTCGGCATGGTATTACCCAGGCGACCAGAGCATGTCGATGAACCGGCCTTTCACGAGCTGGGTACCCTGTTGCGAATCGTTAACATACAATACTATCCGGATGGTCGGAGTCTTGTAGAGACAGTCGGCCTTTCACGATTCCGCATCCGTGAGCATAGCTATGTCGATGGTTACATGGTCGGCAAAACCGAGCGTGTCGACGACGTTAGTCTCGAAGAGGAAGAAGCCATCGAGGCTGCGGAAGCAGCCCCTCTAGGGCCACAAGCTCCTACACGAGAACCTATGCTCATCACAGACGATGCCAAAGGACCCCAAGATTCCTCATCTTCGACGGCACCCCCTAATGCCCCAGCCTCCGACCCGCCCCTAACACCAGCCGAGGCCATCGACACCATGTCTACGCAGAGCCTCATGCATTTGGCCACATCCTTCGTCGCCCGAATGCGCGCTCAGAGCGTGCCATGGCTGCCGGAGCGCATGCTCACCATCTACGGCGAGTGTCCCGACGATGCGGCCATCTTTCCTTGGTGGTTCGCCAGCATGCTGCCTGTCAAGGATCATGAAAAGTACCGTCTGCTGGGCACGTCAAGCGTACGCGAGCGTCTCAAGATTTGTTGTTCGTGGATCGTTGAATGGGAGACGTCCCGATGGTGAGTTTGACTACCCCAGATATACCCACCCCCTTATTTCTCTGTTGTTTGTCTGGCTGCTTCGGAGCTCTCCAACTCCCTTCCTGCTCCTCGTTGTGATCAGAGGCCTAGGCTAAAACGACGTCCTCTACTCAGGACCAAGCTGATTGACGGCCGATCAGGTCTATCCACGGCTGCACAATCCTCTGATTGAATGCGCTCGCCCTACTACTTTACGCTTGGCATAGTTCTGGAACTTTTGCTATTAAGCACTCTGCAAAGAAATGCGCTGCTCAAAGCGTTAAACAAAAAGCTCTTACTTCATCATATCTGACACGAACAGCACGAATGGATATGTATGCATCAATGCATCATGGCTTCAAAGATAAAAAGTCACAATATGGTGTTGTATCCATGAGAAGGGATACCAGTTTGGGGGGCATCTATTGCACATAGTACAGTGTTTTTTCTGCGGATACCATGTTTCTTTCGTCTATACTAGATACTCTCGTCACAATCTGCATCAAGAACGTTATCACCAATTGACCGCCTCGCCATTCGTGTCAACTGCTGCGGTAGGATCTCCCCATGATGGGTAGCCGGGTGTGTCGACCCACGAGCCGGGCATGACATTATCAGGCGGCACTTCATCTTTTTTGGAACCATTTGAGCCGTTTGAGCCGTTTGAGCCTGCGTTGACGTCCCAGCCCACAACGTTGTTGTCCGCGCTCTGCCCTTGAGTGCTGGGTGCATCCTTCTTGTCGTCCCAGTTGTAGCCTCCCAGATGTGTATCGGCGCCCCAGTGATCACCCGGCTTCTTTCGCACTGTCTCGTTGCTCTTGTTCGACCCCGAGGCCCAAGTATTCCCATTATCACGTACTTCTCGGCTGGTATTAGCCTCCCAGTTTGTTTTCTCTCTTTGCTCTCTCCAGGTGGTGTCGTTCTGGTTGTTGGTCGCTCCCCACGTATTATCCTGGTTGGTGTCTTGAGGCGCATTCCATCCAGTCTGATTGTCCCCTTGGTTGTCCCCTGCTCCGTCGGTGTTCCAGGTATCTCCTATATTGTTCGCCGCCGTGTTGTTCCAATTGTTCGACCCAGTTCGGGCGGAGCCAGTCGGGGGGTCATCTCCTTTGGACGCAGCACGGCTACCCCAAGCGCTGAACTGAGACTTGGCTCTCTTGGGTAGATAGGGGTTGTCCTGTCCCTGGCATTATGGATGAGTCAAGTCCGGTTCCATATCCACGTATAATTACTTACTGTCTGGCTTGAAGGGCCAACGTTGTTCTGACTGACCTTGTCCTTGTCCTTGCTGGATGGTGGTGCTGGGTTCTCAGTCTGGCCGAATGTTCCAGGGTTTGCCTTCGCCTCTTGTCCATCCACTGGTGGTCCTTGGGGGAATCTTGGAGGGCCACAAGGAGCTCCCCATCCACCTCCTGACATCCCTTGCGTGATGGGGACATGCGGATAACCTTCAGGTGGCGGCATCTGTCCATAGTGTGGGTAGTACGGTGGGTTCTGTCCGTATGCCGGGTGCTGCTGGGGGTTGTTAAACCCATAAAAGTACGGGTTTTGGGTCGGATGGGGCATCCCAACAGGCAATGGGCGGTTAAAGGCGTTTCGATCTGGGTACAAGGCATGATTCTGGTGATTGCCGTAGACAGGGCCGTGGTAGACTCTGATGACATTGTGTTCTGGATCGTAGTAAGCATTTGGAGCTGGGTCCTCTGGTGTTTCAACCACGCGTTCCGTCTGAACAACTTCGGCGCGAATCGGTTCAATGAGTTGAGGGCGGCGCGGATGATAAAAGGGCAGGCCCTCGGGGTAGTTCCCCTTCTTGGCTCCATCCTTGAACCTGGCTCTCTTTGGAGCCGTGTTCTCTGGCGCTGCTTTCTGCTTCCCCTTGACTTTTCTGGACTTGCCTTTGTCTTGTTGGCCAGAAGACTCGCCAACTTCTTCGTCGTCGACCCTGTCTTCTGGCTCGTCTGGTTCCTTTTCTGCGTTCTTTCCAGCCTTTTGCTTCCCCTTGTTCTGCTGTTTGTTGCCCTTTTGCTCTTGCTTGCCCTGGTTCTTATTATCACTCTTTTGGTTTTCGGCCTTGGACTTGGCCTTGTTCGGTTGCTTCTTTTTGGGCTCGGGCTCGCTCTCTTCTTCTGTTTCCTGGCCGGACTCTGGAGCATCATCCTCGATCTCCGGTTCTTCAGCTTTCTTGGCCCCCTTCTTCTGGTTTGACTTGGAAGACTCTTGCTTCTTTTTGGCTTTGGGGGGCTCAGGCTCTGATTCGGACGTCTCCGCTTCTGTTGTCGAATCCTTGTTCTTGGCTTCTTTATTCTTGCCTTGCTTCTTTGACTGTGGCTTTTTCGGAGGTGCTTCGGGCTCAGACTCTGAGGTGTCTTTGGAAGAATCAGAGGTTTCCGTCTCGGTCTCTGGCTCCTTGTTCTTCTTGCTACTTTTCTTCTTGTCCTTGGCAGACTCCTGTTTCTTGCCTTTGGTAGGTTCGTCAGTGTCGGACTCTGAGGCTTCAGTGCTAGTAGCAGTATCGTTCTTGCTACTCCTTTTTTCAATTCTTCTCAATACCTCGCGCCCTTTGGTGCAGCGCCGGCACTTACAGGTGGGGTCCGGATCCGAGTCCCAGTCGCTCGCTGTGTCGTCAGAGATTTGCTTCTTCCGTTGCTTCTTTGTGGGCTTTTGGGGTTCATCTGAGCTCTTTACGTCAGAGTCACCAGCGTTTGAACTCGTCATGTTATCGGACTGACTCGAGTCTGATGCTGGCTCTGGGCTAGACTCGGATACTTCATCCGATGAGTCTGTAGGAGGGGCAGGACTCTTCTTCAGAGCTGACTTCTTAGGGGCATCGTCAAAGCGGACCTTCTTAACAACTGTCTTGGCTTTTGTGACAGACTCGGTGCTTCGTCCGGTACGGGGGTAGGTGATCTTGACGGTGTCTTCTTCAGACTCGTCATCGGTTGTGACTTCGACTCTGACGACGTCTCGTTTTCTCGGTTTCTTCTTGGGGATTGGCCCGAGAACTGAATCGATGGTGGTTCCAACTACCCATTCGCAAAAATGCGATGGACCTTTGTTCTTGCGGTTCGTCATCGTAGCCAAACGAGCTGAGTGTAACCAAGCGAGTGCAAGATCGAAGGTCGAGATGAAAGGATTCGCATAGGTTTAAAGAGAGGGTGAAGAAGAGGTGGGTGTTTGTGCTTGCAGGTGTATCTTGGAGGTTTTCATGGCAGAAAAGCGTGGGAGTTGAGTGGCAGCTGCTGGCACTGGCAGCTGCTGGCACTGGCAGCTCTCAGGGTTGAACAGTGCAGAACTCCTCTTCAGTTAGCTCTCCGGGCAAGGAGCACAAGGCTGGGCTGCCTTAGAGAGCTGGGCGAAATTTGGAAGCTGGAGGGGGGAAAGTCTCAATAAATGATGAGAATGATAAGACACGACGTGGAAAGGCGAAGAAATTTCTGATGAGGTAAGGTAGTCAAGGAACAAGCAAGAGTGATATTGGGTATGACCTGCCTCCTTCCTCCATCTGCATCAACACCAGATGCCCCAGATTATCACAGCTTTCCCTTGAGCTTCTTCTCCTCCCATTCCTCATTAATCATGATATTCTGCCAAAACCTCCAAGCCGCAACCGCAACCGCCAGCGGCGGACATCCCAGCAGCAGCCACGCCCACCAGTCGGGGCTCGTCCTCCGCATCCCACCAACGGCCTTATCCAGCTGCTGCCTCAAGTCCTCGCGCGAGCCATCGTTCCACAGCACCACACCGTTGCCCTGCCCGCGCTCCTCGCACCGTCGCGCCTTTTCCCGCACGTCGGTCTGGCTACGCACGCGGTTCTCGGCGTCCTCGGGGCTGAGATGCGGATCCCGCGCGCGGAGGCGCTGCATCTGGATCGCCGGGTCGCGCACGGCTACTACGGCCGCCACGCCGCAGAACCGGTCGAGGCCGCTTTCAAAGAGAAGCGGGATGTCGAGCACCACGGCCCAGTGGCCTCGGAGGTAGCATCCGACCACTGTCTTGAACATTTCCCACCGCACGGCCGGATGCACGATGCCGTTAAGGACCGCTCGGTCCTTCTTGCGCTCTTCGCTGTCACCGAACACGCGACGTCCAAGGGCTGGTCGGTTCAGTGGCCTGCCTTTACCGTCAGGGCCGTTTTCCGGCGTGCTCTCCGATGCCTCGACGAGAAGATCGGGCGTCGTGGGCCCAAAGTGCTTCAAGATTGCATTGTATCCGCTGGTACCAGGCTCTACAACTTTGCGTGCCAGGATGTCGGCGTCGACAATCGGTAGATTGAAGGGTTCTGAAGCCAGTATCGACGAGACTGTCGATTTGCCTGTGGCAATCGAGCCTGTGAGCCCAATAAGAAGCATGGCTATGCTTTTTTTATCAACTGGGCGATGTGAGAATGAATTAGATGGAAATAATGGAGGTGTGTCGTCCAGTTCAGTTGTTGGAGGCAGGTGATGATCTGATTGCTTAAAGGTGGGATGATGCAATTACCGAGGCCGTGCCAGGTTACAGTAGAGTCTGGGGAAAGGACCCATTTAAGCCGCACGCACGTCAGACAAACATGTGAACGTCACTTATCAATATTGCACAAGGGGACAGAAACTCATTCACAGGTAACAACAAGACACAGTTGCGGATGCAAGATCTCACCCCCGTTCAAGTGGGGGGAGATGATGTGAAGCGAATTCCAAGTTCGTCTTAATACAGGTTGAAGTCTGCAACATCCCATGCCACCATTTTCCAGCCATCGACCTCGAAAGTCCAGCAGCTCCAATTTTCGTCTCAACCACAAGTGTAGATGAGTACGTCATCCGGGTAGGAATACGAACGAAGTTCAGAGATGCTGAGACAAAGAGCCCCAAGCACAAAGAGTAGGGTTTCTGACGCAGTGAGTTTCATATGCCATGCAGTTGCTTGGGTCCACCTACTCGAAAAACATCAGAAGAAACTGAGCAACAACTTTGGGTAAGTTTGCTCGTCAGGTATAATAGTCGACTAGGCACATGTTAGCATTTATGCTTTGACAATTGAGCAAGCACTCACGTTCTATGGATCGAGTTCAATGTCCGTAAGTACGGTCTTTGTATGTAGGGGTGCGTCTACACATCTCTGTCAGTTCTAGAAACACCATAAAGTTCATGGTCCTACTCACCGCGTTCAGTCTAGCCAGGTAGGCGAACGGCATAGAACCAACCCTCGTCGGTCACATACCAGCGGCAGTCGCCCATGTGGTCAATAGTAAATCGGTTGCGCTGGGTCCAGTTCCCGTCAACCTCACGAACAAAGTAAAAGCGGGAAGGGTCATCGTCAGCGGGCTTGAAGTCCTGCGGCTCATAGAGCCTGTTCGCGTGTGCGAACTGGATCTGGCGGAGCTGCTCCTCGCCAGCAGTGCGACCAAGACCGGAGACGTCAGGAGGGTGGCCATTATTACCTGCAAAGACGGGGTGGCCGCCGGCTACAGCAGCTCCACCTGCCAGGCCGACCGCGGGAACGCCTGCGACGTGTTGGGGCTGGGGCACAAAGGCCTGCTGGCCACCGACGAGGACTTGCTGTTGACCCATGGCCGGCTGCTGGACGTAGTAGGGCTGCTGCTGGACAACATAGCCGCCTTGTGCGTAAGGCTGAGGAGCCATTCCACTGAAAGCTGGCTGCTACAGAGAACGTTAGCATGTGTCTGCGAGAGTCAAGAGACAGCAAAACAAAGGCGGAAAAGCACGACAACAACAGATCAACTGGCCACCACTTGACGATTCCAGTCAAGGAAACACAAGGACGACAGAATAATCAACAAGACCACTTGCATGATAAACGTAACCATTCAGATAAATTGTCTTGGGCAGCACCACGGTAGTGCATGCAGCGGTAGGAAGGGGGGCAGAAACAAAATGAAGAGAAGAAGGAGAACCGACTTGAACACCGACGATACCACCGTCATAGCGAGGCATGTAGACATGAGGGATAGGCCCAAATGTGGTATCAGGGACGGGCGGCTGGAAATGAACACCGTTGGGAGGCGGCGCCGCGTTCTGGTAGTCGCCCATGATGGTGCAGCTTGGTGGAGGGTGAGGGCCGATGCCGATATAGGTGACAGGGCTCGGAGTGTGCGTGATGAAGGAGGCAGGATGAAACTGCTGCTGGTGGTGTTGTGGTGGAAGAGAAAAGAACCCCTGCTGCTGCTGTTGCTGGTGAGAGGAGATGAAACCGCCCTGCACCTGGTTGCTGAGGCTCTGGGTAGGGTTGGCACTTGTATACCACTGCAAATGGCTGTTGGGTGCAAGGCCGAGCTGGGGGAAACTCGTAGGTTGGGAATCGGTCTTTGCTTCTTCGCTCGAGGTAGTGGCAGCGGTCACAGCGGGAGGGGTCTTGGGGCGAGAGACGCCGTTGATCTTGACGCTGAAGCCGCCGCTGGGGGAATTGGCAGTGGTGAAACCCGTGATGTTGTTGGAGGAGGAAATGGGGGTCTTGGCCTGAGGTTGAAAGTGTACCTGGCGAGAGTCGGGCGTCTTGGGGCGTCGAGGAGTCTTGGGGGATTTGAACTCGCTTGAGCCTGCCGAGGCCATGATTGATTGTTTTTTCTTATTGTTCAGGCCGCTCGAGTATTTCTCTGTGCGAAAGGTGGCCGTGAATCAGGCACTCGATGCCTCGGATTGCAAAAGGCTGGAGGCTACACGCGATGCAGGAGAGAAAACGATCCCAGTTGCAGGCCTCAGGGGTGAGTTCGAGGAGAGATGGCTCAATCGTCCCGACACCGCCCCGTAAATCAATGACAGGATAACAGTAGCAAGGCTCTCAGATTCTTGGCTACCGTGGCGAGCACAGTCTTCCAGCTGCCCAGCAGCTGGCATACACACCTCCAGCTCACTCAATATCCCCCCCTGGAATTCACCGAGTTCATCCTCCAGGCCACAATGATGACAATGACGTAAAGCAAACAAAGAATGCAGAATTGCAAAGAAAATAAGAGAAGCTGTAATGTCATAATAACTTACCACTTTTTGCAAAGCCCAGTTCTGCCCATCGTGTGTCCATACCGACTGTTCAGGTGCCTTGTGTAACTCGTCGACGGGGTCTTCATACTTGGTCCATGTCCAAGGAAAACAAGGAAGACACATGGTCGAGGATATTCTGTGTCCCTTTTGAGTCTGTTTTCGAGCCTGGTGTTATCGCATGTGCTGCTGTGAGAGTTGAAGTTGAAGGGATGGGAAATAGAAATTACGGAGCATTGATATTCAACTACCCGAGCCTATGTTGTCGTTTGATTGCACCAGGTAGAGCCACTGTTGCCAGCTGAACAAGTCTCGATAGACCTTCCATAAGTACTTAATTAACATCGTGTCCGAACTGATTATGATCGTGACATGTTTGCTTGGCATGCTCTGACAATATGTCCTTCCAATCCGACTCCAAGTGTAACACTCCTCCTAAGCAAACATCCCCTTCCATGCATTATCCTGAGTGGGTTGGTACCGAGAGGCATCCAACAACCCACTATCCATGGACAATATGCCACATTCAACAGTTACATACATTAATTCTTTCAAGTAGCTTCATGCTCCGTAGACATCTTCTCATTTTCAGTTTCGAGTCGTGCTTCCACATTCTTAGACTCAGCAAACTCCAACCGATAGACCGGGCTTTTCAGCTTGTCCACCACCTTCATCAACTGTCTGCCCTGTTCCCTCTCCTGGTCGGTCTGCCGCGCGATCATCGCATCAATAATGTCCAGCTGATCCGCAGATAGCTCTGGTTCGCCGGGAATCGGAGGGAACAGGTCGTCTAGTTCGTCTACCTGGGGCCACAGCCGGCGCAGTCGAATCTTCTAAGGCTGGCACACACATGTTAGCGCATTTACAGCCAGAACATGGGGATCCAAGAGATTAAGGCACTTACTCGAACAACAGCCAGGTGTTTCCCCATCTGAACGCCATGTGACAATTCGTCAAAGGTCGATGTTTTGAGCTTTGACCATGTTTTCACATCGCCCGGCGCCTTTCCGGTCGGAACAGTGTACCTTTCGGTGTGGAAGAGCCTGAAGATCCAGGACCTTCTCTCACTGCCTGGGACTCCCACTCTGTATAGAGGCTTGCTAAGCTGACTGAGCAAGCGTTGTGCCTCTTCTTTCCCTGCCTGGCTGGCATACTGTGAGATGGTTTCCAGCTTCTTGCGGACTGTATCGAGAAGACTTTGACTCTCTGCGTCATCAGGAGGGCACCAGGCGTCAAGCCGTTGAACGAATCCAACAAAATCAATATCAGACGGCATGCTGACTCGACGGGTTACCATCTTGCCATCCACTGCAAGGTCGAGGATAGAGAAGCTGTAGTACCCTGGCAGAAGCTCTCTGCCGACTTTCAAACGAGCTCTGGCAGCCATGTCGACCTTTTGCGTGAGCCCGTACTTGTGTCTGGCTTGGGCCCACTGCATCGGCGCCTCAGTCGGGTTGTACCGGTTTTCGTCCCATTGATCCTGGCACATCTTCTGGACTTCCTCCTCGATGAGATGCAACAGCTTTGGGTGCATAATATCACTCCTAGCCTGGTATACTTCCTTCATTTCCCGGGCTCGTCGAGAAAGATCGTCGGCAACGTCTTGCTTCTCCACTGGAAGCGGTGTTTCAACGTCAAAGGGGATAAACCATGTGCGATCGAAGCCATCAAATAGGTTCATGCCTCTTTCTTGAGTAACGACATTCGCCCACTGTGGACTCCAGAGGCTCGTCGCATCTTGCTGGTTGTTGGTGTACACAACCTTGGCCCTTGCTCTCCAGTGATCAAGACGATATCTAATCATGTCTTCTTTGAACTTCTTGATATCAACAGCGGCGCCTCTTGCGGTTCGTGAAGATTTTGCAGTCGAAGCCTTGGTAGTCGAAGCCTTGGTAGTCGAAGCTTTGCGAGGCCGCTTAGGCGCTTTAGTAGATGGCGCCATTGTCTCTGCGCTCACAGATGCACCTGCAGCCGCCTCGGTGCCAACTGCACCAGGTACATTTTGTGCCTGAACGTCCTGAGGTGTATCGCTACGTGCGGGACGAGGTCGTCGGTAAGTTGACTTTGCTTTGGCGCCCTTATCTCCTCTGGCATCTGTATCCATACTCACACTGGTTGCTGGGTATTAGCAGTGGAAGAGAAGAATAAAGATGTCGACAGCTGGTATGAAATGCGAGAAAGGATGATGTGATCGCCAAGTTCGTCTGGTGGGTTCAACTCTTTTTGATATCCATGTGAAGATGTAATATTGGCGTTTGAGTCATGGCGGGTTGGCAAACGGAGGCCGGATACCTACGCAGTGACTGCCACTCGGCGGCATCCAACGGGAAGGAACTACCAACAGACGGTCAGAACAACCTGCCAGGCAGTGCCAAAAGATAACACATCTTGGCCATATCAAATGGATGGATACTCTACCTTAGCAATCCTATCAATCCATCGAATTGTTCCCGGGTGTATTCAAAATGTTTTGTCATTAACGACCAGACGCCCGCCCCCTATTGTGGTCTAATGCTCGCTGACCGAACCTCATATAATGTACAATTGCCCATAGGAGGAGAGATGTCCGTTACCATGCTACCAAACTCCACCAAACGCTGTAGTCTCAGCATATACAAGGGGAACGGTGTCCCGTGCCCCGTCTCCGGGCGTGTCCGCCCTCGTCTCCTTTTTCGTTTGTCTCTTCCTTTTCGAACGTGCGCAATTACAACTAGAGTAGGTAGGCCTGGGCCGGCACGGCGCCAACGGCCAATGAAAATATCATAATGTTATTACAGAGTCAGCTCCTGAGAAGCTGAAGGAACTGGCTCAGGGATAGGGAAGAAAGATCTTCGTACAACCTAGATTACGCATTAGCAAAGATCACAGTCATCGTTGACCAAGGCAAACTCACAGCCCAAGCACCAGCCACAGAGGCAACAATACCACCAGAGATCATCATGGGGCGAACGCCGCGAGTGCTCTTGAAGAGCATACCACTGAGGCCACCAGCAAGAATAGTGTTGGCGGCATCATGCTTTCCACGGAAAGATCCAATCAAAGAGTTGATGCAGTTGTAGATGATGGCGACAACGCCCAGCGAGTTACCCAAAAAGGGACCCCGCCTGGTGACCGAGTTGAGGACAGCGTTCAGCTTGAGCTTGGGAGGCTGACCATCCGACCTCCTGAGACCCTCCTGCAGACCCCACGCACCTCCGACTCCCAGGCCCGCCAGGTAAGTGATGCCGGTACCGTAGCACAAGTCGTCTGTGAAGCCGCGCGATGGCAGAACTGATTGGCCACCAGGCAGTTCGGACAGGGCTGAATCCTCAAGAGAGATATATTCGAGTGTGTCTCTGTTGAGACCGGCGAGGGGATGTAGTTGCGACGGGTCGGCAAAGGTAGAGCTCTGCAGGAACGACTCGACACCTTGGCCCTCGGTAGGGTCAAAGGAGAGGTGATGCGCGGGTTCTTGTATCGTGGTGGGCGGCTGCGGCTGCGACTGCTGTTGCTGGTTGGGCTTGTTGCCACCCGTGAAGGCGTTCCAGAGCGAGGACATTATGGCGGATGGAGGTCAGAGGGTTGGAGGAGATGGCGCGCGCGCTGGGCGTGATGGAGAATGAGGCAATCGGCGTTGACAAGAGTCGCAAGGTCTTATCCGAAGCTCGGGGAATCTCAATGATGACCTTCCGGCTCAGAAAATTTTGGGAGCCACCCGCAAATTGGTCCGTGCACGCCGGATTCCCCGACCTTCGACTTCACGTGACTACACGATCCCTTCAGCCATTCCATGACCCAAGATATCAAATTGACGAAGCCGTCACTTTGCGATTCACGTTGGAGCGAGCAGATAAGTTGAGTTACGAAGTACTCCGTAGATAGCTCTAGTTTGATGGAACTTTCTATCGACAGTATCTTCCCCTGGTGGTCCGTGACAGGATTGTTGTTCGTGAAGCGTGTCTTGAGTCAAAATTTTCTTGCAACTCAAAGCATTACATACAAGCAAAATGACAGCAGCAAAGATGGATCTCAAATCAACCAAGAGTTGAACAGGATATGATACATCACTGCTGCTGACATCCAGCTACAAACAGCTCCTCACGATTTACTGGCCCGGGTTGATGCCAGACCAACTTGACCGGTTCGGCAAGATGCGACGAAATTTTCTCACCACATCGGACCTGAACGCAGCAAGCAAGACGCTGTTGAGTCTCCGCACAGACTCACAGAGCCCATTTCAGCGGCGATTGAGCCAGGCCCGTTGTATCGTAGAGACACACAAATCGAAACTATATAAACCAAATATTCCAAAATGGTATGTAGAGACCACCCCACAGTCACAAACCTCAAAGGTCGCTCGCGGCTGATTAGGAAGAGTGTTCACGTTACTTTTGGTGGCCGGGAACGGTGGGAAAGAGACTGAGAAAGACACTAGCCCACAGCAAGCCGCTTTCGCGGAGCCGCCGTATTAAAGTAATATTTTCACTTGACGGTGAAAGTATTACCCCAATGATGACTGAAGAAGAAAGAAGAAACGAACAAAGAGCGTCGCAAGAGAAGATTTTTATACTGCTCTGCAAACCTAAATGCGCTAGTCTGCTTTGAGAGTGGGAGGCTGGGTTTTCGCTTACATAACCAGACGTGAGACTTCAACGGAGCTTGAAGGTTCTTCAAAGCTGCGAAGCCCCAGCAAGTGGATGCCATTGTAATTAGATACCCATTTCTGGCCAATTCAGATTCAAGCGTCGTGGGTCTTGTAGGTAATTAGTTCGTTTATCTACTTGGCGGCTTCGGTTGCGGCCAAAGAAGAAGACGACGCCAGCAAAGGGCCTGTCATGTAATGACGATATCAACCCCATCAAACCCACTGGATTCGGCGGTGAATTGATACAATGACATTCAAAATGGATCGTGATAGTAATTGAGACCTTGGGAGTAACCGAGTGAGCTCCGGACCCGGGCCTATTTTCCAGAACTAAATCGAACGGCTTGCAAACATAACTCTGGACAGTCTACAGGGTATGCCACACCCGACGTGAAAATTCTCTTGTCCGTCTGTCTCAAGAATAGCTGGAGAGCTTAAGTATGAGATTGTATGGCTGATAAAACCAGGCGTCTTCTGACGTTAGCGTATTCTGGATGTAATATGTATAGCCAGCGATGTACTCCATCCAGAGTTCATCCTCGTCTCAAGCTTGTAAGCTCAGTCATGACTCCATCACCAAACTCATTCCTACTACCAACTTTCGCATTATGCAAGCACCGACCCAAATATGGATAACACCCGCTAACTGTAAATATTCTAGTTCCGCCGGGAGATTCTAGCATACTGCTTCCGGATGAGATACACTCTGGCGGGAACAAGGAAATTGGTTGGAGTGCAAAGTACAACTCGAGGCAGACGACATTCTACTACGTAGTATCACATCATTATGTGTATCAGTAATCTCAAACGTCCAGAGGCCCCTGGTAGTGCTCAAGTAATTTCAATGTGAATTGCTCCATCTTTTTTATCCGTACTTTGAATCCACCTAGCCTGTAGATGATGTTGATCTGGCGCGAATCTACGTCTCACAGATTCCAAAATGTTGTAAACCAAAACCGACCCCAATGCCCCCTTTCCCATCTTTTTTTTGTGCCACGCAATGATAACCAACGCCCTCCACCCTGCGGTTCTGTACATGCCCTGGAGTAAGAGACAGATATGAGAAAAAAGGAAAACACAAGCAAAACATGAAACTGCCATCTTTGGGTAAAACCTTTATAAGAGTGGTAGATTAGGGGTAGACCGAATCACCCCTTTGAAGCAAGGGGCGCTGGTCCCAACGATCCTCGTCGATACTCTCATCGTCGTATTCCTCGTCCTCGTCATTGCCACTGCTATTGTTGTTGTTGCGGACCCGTCGACGACTAGCGGTGGTGTTAGTCTCGGGCTTGCTGTACATAAAGTACTGAGCAAAGACACCAAGATCAAGGAAGAAGGTAACGAGACTGCCTGCAAGCCAGCTGAGGTTGACAAGGATGTATCGTCCGTAAATGTGGCTAGCCTCGCCAGGCTTGCAGTGGTCGTGCTTACACTTGGGCTCGTAAGCAAAGATGGAGAGAACGTAAGTGATGTTGCCGAGACAAGCAAACAGGAAAAAGAGCATGCTAAGCCCTTCGGTCGTCTTGCGCCTCCAGTTGAGGACGAGCTGGGGCAGACGGGAAGCAATGTAGGAAACTGTGCAGAGGTATCCAAAGAACTGGCCGAGGACGTTGAACTTGAGTGAGTCCTCCTTTCCACCACTAGTCTGGTCCTTACCACCAGTTGCCTTTTGGCCGAGGAACCAGCCAATAATACCGGCGCCAACAACCATCAGAACAATGATAGTATTCCAGACAATGGTCTGCAAGACAGTAGGTGTCTGCGGAGCGGAGCCCTCGGCGATATGGGGTACAGCAGGCGAAAGGCCCGACCAGTCTGATCCACGGCGCTCATGACGGTGTCCATTAGACAGGAGACCAGTGCGCTCGCTGGGTTCACCGGGGGCCGGGGCCGCCGGTTTCGGAGCAGGGGTCGGAGCGTCGTGCCAAGTGAATCCACGGTAATAGAAGCACTGGCCGAGAAGGACGATATCGGCTATCGTGTAGTAGATTGCGAGAATGATCTAGAGGACGATCGAGTTAGTAATTTGGGTTGACGTGGGAGGGTGTAGGAAAGAGCGTGAAATCGTACCATGGTGGGCAAGACACCCTGAAGGACAGCGCCCAAGATATTGAAGATATCGCCCAGCAGCCAGACGATGATGAACTGGATAGAGAGAGCATCGGCGCTGCTGCGCTGGAAATTCTGAATGATCTGAGGAGAGAAGACGACGACTGGGTAGGAAGATCAGTTAAGCTCGAGGTGGGATCGATGATGCGAAAGACTTACCCCAGCAGGCAATGGAGATGGAGCTGCACAGAAGCCATGTTAGCCCTGCAATTATTAAACAAAAGTGAAAATTGATTCAAGACTCACCCGCAGATGCCCGAGATGGCCTCAACATCGAGATTGAGGTTCTGGGTTGGTGGTGTCATGGTGCTAAACCAAGTCATGATGACCCTGGATGGAGGATTGCAGCAGCACCCCAGCTCTTTCAGCAGCGATTGCGTTCAGATAAGCCAAGATGGTCGTTGGTTATGGCCCCAATGCATGCGTCGCTACTCGAGAGCCAAAATCCAACCGTCGCAGTGAAAGTTGTCGATGCTGATGCGGTATGTTCAAAGGGAGAGGGAATGGGTCGGGGGTGACTCGGAAAGGAAGACTTTTTCCACAATGGCACGTTTGCGGCGAGCTTCCAGAAGTGGTCCACGTGCTCCCCCCAAATAGAGTCCCAAGGGTTGCGGCGCAGACGTCACTGCAACAGGGAAGAATGCGGGGGAGCAGGCACTAACAAAGTGCCCTGGACAGAGCCAAGATGCCCTAAACCTGCCTTGTAAAGCGCTGAAGTGACATCCATGGACCCAACTCTTATTCAGGGACCTAATGGACGGACCTCGGTGAAGCCGGTGGCGTCTGCGGATGAGATGCAGATGCAGATCTTTGAATGGTCAATTGCTGGATGACAGTTTCAGCCAATTGAAACAGTCAGTAAACACCAGCCTTTGACCTGAAGGATGGTACTGTCTCCGCACAAGGAGTGCGCAAACAGTTGAAGGAAAACATGGCCGCTGGGTTAGAATAATTTTAAAATCTCCCAAGGTTAGCTAAGCTATAACATTATTATTATAAGAGCACCTAAAGTTATATTTACTTTATAATAAATATCGTTAAAATTATATGAATTCCTTACCTAGGTTTTAGAGAAGTCAAAACGAGCAGGCCGGCTGTGTTTTCCTTCACCAGCTTGAGTACCCAGGCTTAAAAGACCAAATGCTTCAGATGAGGTCATCACCTGGTATCATGACGAACTCCAAATAATCCCCGGCTCTTAGCTATCGTGACTTTCAAACGATGGCAAAAGCAATGGGAAACCAATCATACTTCAATCTCTCTCAAGAACCCCTGACTCATCATTATCCTCATCCTGCTCCGCATCCCCCCCTCACCGCTAACCCCCAGACGGAAATCATTGAACCGAATCAGAAACGGGTACTTCGGAGTACGTACAAGCCGACTGCTTTCTAATCTCGCCTTTTCCACAAAACGATCATCGTTGCTAAAAACACATACGACTTCAGAGTCAAGATATTGCTCAAGCGGGTAGTTGCATTTTTACACAAATCCTAACGCCGACGCGCAAGCCATCTACATGCCGACAACCACCCCGTCACTTGAGCTGCCCGTGAATGCAGCTCTCCAAAACGACGACTCGATGCTCACTCGTCGCTTTGGAAAGGAGATCATCAATTACTATGCGGGCAGCCGCATCAACCGCTTCTCCTTTCTCCGCGCCGATGCCGCGTTTCTTCAGAGGGCTTCTGTCAGCCCCAGAGCCCGATATCTGGCTCTCCAGGACTTGAATGCTCTCGTCGCCGATAACAAGAAGCTGGCATTTCTCTCCTTTGACGAGGTTCAGCCCTTGATCGGTGCAGACCCTTTCCGTCTCACCGAAGATGAGTCTATTCAAGCGTTTGACTCGACTACGACCAAGCCTCTCATTGTCTTTCTTGGTATGCTAGAAGGAGAGAATGACACAGATCATATCGTTTCCGGGGAGCATGGAGATATCAAGGGTCAGCCGTACTTTGCCGTTGATCTTACCCCTAAAGGCACCCATGCCGACCTGGCGACCAACTTTCTGGCAGACCAGCAGAAGAAGGGTTTCTCAGTGGATAAGAATCCCCGTGGCATGACCCTTCACCCTGATGCCGGTAAGCTCAGAATTCCAATCGAGTTTTCATCGCACACTTGCTAACGTCTTTGCAGCGGCCATGTATGCTCAAGCCAGGTCCATGATCGACTGGAACGCCCGGAGCCCTTTCTGTGCTGGCTGTGGACAGCCCAACCTCTCCGTCCACGCCGGCTACAAGCGAGTTTGCCCGTCAACAGACCGTAAAGGAGGCTCCAACGCCGAGCCTCGAGGAGATTGCCCGACCCGTCACGGTGTCTCCAACGTCTGCTTCCCCAGAACAGACCCGACCATGATTGCCGCCGTTGTTTCTGCCGACGGCCAGCGCATCCTGCTTGGACGCCAGAAGCGCTGGCCTCCATACTGGTACAGCACTCTTGCCGGTTTCCTCGAGCCTGGTGAGTCCATCGAGGAGTCGGTGAGGCGAGAGGTCTGGGAGGAGAGCGGTGTTCGTGTCGGCCGAGTCGTCATTCACTCGAGCCAGCCCTGGCCCTACCCTTCCAGTCTGATGATAGGGGCTATAGCACAAGCGCTGCCTGGAGAGGGCGAGAAAATCAACCTCAACGACAAGGAGCTGGAGTTGGCCAAGTGGTTCCCCATCGAGCAGGCGCGCAAGGCCCTAGAGACTGGAACGAGTGGTTTGGGAGAATCTGCCCCCGAGGGATATAATGAGGGCGATCTGCGGCTGCCCCCTATCCAGGCCATTGCCAACCGACTGATTACAGCCGTCGTGGAAGGCTATTTGATAGCCCCCAAGATGTAGTATATGAGGGTCCCCTTTTTCGTATATATAGGATAGGACTATAGAGGCGTTGAAGTGTGGCCACTTGGCACCATCCAAACGTGGCGAAGGTCTGTACGAAATCCATGATTCGGGCAAGTAGCCTTCATATTATGTGTTACTCTTCCACTGTGGAAACAATCCTGACAGAAACACATGCCATCAAGAGATCTCCCTGCAGTGAGAGACTGCCGACTTGGAATTCGGGCACCAGCAAACATCCAGTCACCCCCTAATTACTGCCTGTTGTAACAGTGTGTGAACTACTTTTGCAAAGTGCCATGTCCTCGCCCAATCTGAGGTTGATGTATGTTCCCTGTATTGATATCAAGTTCCGAACTCGCGTTCTTCGGGCCGTCGACCTATACCAATGCCCATGGGCTTGCGTTCGGCCTTGAGACTTGTGCGTAAAACGACGAAAGCCGGTCTAATATTGCAAAGTAGAGGACGCCCCATAAGTGTCCAGCCACACGATTTGTAGAAAACAGACATACATTTCTACGGTATCTATGTGTTATACGTTTCTTGCACGCCACCTATCCTTTTCGTGGAGCGAGAGTCAACCACCGACGTTTCTTGGTGACTTTGCGAAAAGCACGAGATTCGACTAATAGAATACTCTCAACTAATCATGTTTGTGAATTATCTTCGCAATAGAACCACATGCGAAGAGCAGAAAACCGAGCTGATGCACCGGTCGCTTGAGATTACACAAACTTCCTCATCACAACACATGAGATACTCTAGTTTATCCTGAGCATAGTAGCTTCAAGAAACACGCAAGAAACTCAGCTTGTTAAATTTAGTCTGATCAGGTTCTTCTTCTTCCTCTTCTTCACCAATACTTTCGATCCCTTTCACCTTCATGGGCCTTTCTCGTCTAAGAATTAGCACGTACCATACCGCTAGCTTTCACCCCCAAACCTTTGAAGTACATACCCTCCTTCGTCTCAACCACTTTCAACTTACTTGAGTTGAAGTTCCAGAACCTTGCAGTAGTTGTTATAGTTGGTGAGTTTCACGTCTATCTTGTGAGTCTTCTCCGCCGATATTAACCAAGACAATAGAACCTCCTTGAGTCAATCTGCCGAGACCACCTCCTTCAACATGTCTGTCTGGAGCGACGACGGAAAAACACTCGACAAAGATGCCTTTCTCGACGCCATGGAACAACACTGGGACAACTGGGCTGCAAAGAAACTGTCAACCACAGAGCGAGCAGACTGGAGAAGAACCGTTGAGCACATCTACAAGACCAACATCAAGACCATGGTTGACGTGGGCTCTGCCAAAACATGGGCCCAGATCACAGCCCACAAAGTCCTGTTCCCGGATGAGTTGTTTCGATCTCGAATCGCGGCACGCGCTCAGATTGAGTTCCCCAAGGCCGACCTGGGCAAATGGGAACCCAACACGAGTGGCCCAACTACTCATCCGTGCTTCCAGAAGAACAAGTTCATGAAGCAGAAGTTACTGGGCGAAGAGTTCCGCATGGCGGGTGTTTTGGCCAAACGCCCTTGGTCCTGCGAGCCGACCAAAGATACCGCCGCCAAGAAGGCCCGCCAGGAGACTGCCCAAGTTGGAACTGTTCAAAATCATCCCCAAAGAAGCCAATCAGTCCCGAATGGGACAAAGGCCTTGATCGAGAAACCCGAGGACATCTCAAAGATCTTCAGCGAAGTCGAGAAACAGCTCGCTTCTGTCCGCCAGGCCGCTGAGGTGAACACAAGCATCCACCAACAGGGCACCGAAGTGCTGAAGAAACAACACCAAGAGGAGTTGAAAAAGTGCTGGAAGCACACAGAGGATACAATGGCTGCCCTCCGCGAGTCCCATCGGCAGGAGATGGAGGCAGCCCGAAAGACGTATGAGAATGAGATTGCTTTGCTCCGTAACACATATGAGGGTGTTATCTCGACTCTCGACAAAGCGTGTCGTGAAGGGGTGACAACGCTTTGCAACGCACGCCAGGAAGCTTCCAAGATATGCGAGACTGGAAACTGAGTGATGCGAGCCCTGGTTCAAAGTCCCCAGGCTTGGTTGGGCTTGCTTCATGGAATGAGGGTCGTTGAGGATGGAGATCTTGGGCGTTTGGGGCAACAATATGAACTCAGAATGGTCCACGAACAACTTCACAAAGGCCTATGTAGGTTGGGAACATACATTGACTATGCTTGAGGTATAGATGGACACGATTTGCTAACTTTACAACCCTCTTGTCCCTTGAACAGGCCACCACAACTAGATTTGACTGAAACAAGAAGAATGCCATGATGTCCACAGTTATACTCAACTTCTCATAGTGATTTTGAGAAGAATCGACACTTCCCACCATGATAAAATCCAAGGAGCTCACCAAAACTATCTCACTGCCTTAACGGATTTACAGGTGCAACATATAATAGATCCGTTGTCTCATATCTGATTGTTAAGCGATTTATTTCAGACACATTCACTCATTACATTGCAAAGTTGCTCAGAAGTTGTATAGATTGCATGTGCTTATTGTTTCTATGTGCAGATTATGCTCAAGAACGCTAGCGCCTTGCTTCACTCGCTGATATAAAGCAATGAAAATTATTACAGATCAGGTATATACACCTCCACTCTCAGACATGGGTATCCAATTCGTTCATCTTCATTCCAATTCACTCCACCGACAGACCATTTAGACAACACTGCGGAGAATCTTCTTGGGCACCTGAGACCAGGCAAAGGGCTCATCGTGCTCCTCCTCCTCGAGCATGACGGCGCCGGTGGTGAGGTCCATCTCAGAGGGACGGACATACATGCGCCACGAGCGGGTTGAGATCTTGTAACCGAGGTAGAACAGGAAGACGGTGAAGAAGGCCAGGTAGGAGGAGAAGAAGGCCTTGGCGTTGGGGCCGCCAGCGGGGAAGAGGGCGTTGTAGAAGGAGGCGATCAAGGCGAGGACATTGAGGCCCAGACCAAGCCAGCTACCGGCAGTACCGAAGGGGGTCTTGTAGGGGATGAGAGCCATGTTGACACCCTGGGCCTTCATACCAGCGCGCATGCGGATGTGGGCCAGGCAGATGCTGCCCCAGACGAAGAGGAAGCCAAGACCAGTGAGGGCCAGGAGCCAGCCAAAGATCTCACCTCCCTGAGGAGCAGCGCCGATGTAGGCCAAGAGGCCAAAGGCAATCTGCAGGGCAACACACCAGAGGGGGCGGCCCTTGCTATCGATGTAGGAGAAGAGCTTGGGGGCCATGTTGCGATCAGCCATGGCCTGAATGGTTCGAGTAGAGCCAAAGGTGCACGAGTTGGCAACGCTAAGGACGGAGACGGTGATGACGGCGTTGAAGATACTAGGGAGCACCTTGATTTTGGCATCCTGGATGGCCAGGACGAAGGGGGAGGCCTTGGTGTTGGCACCGTGGGCACCCATGAGACGCTCGTCGTCATGAGGAAGGATGAGACCGACAATGAAGAGGTTCAGAACGTAAAAGATGGCGATTCTCCAGAAAACCTGCTTGCTGGCCAAGGGGATAGACTTGCGAGGGTTGGCAGACTCGGCAGCCGCAAGACCAACCATCTCAGTACCACCGAAGGAGAAAGCTATGAGATTGTTAGTACTATAGCTTTAAAAGAGGAAGCAAGAGGGATCAACTCACCAGCAACAACGAAAACACCACAGAAGCCCTTGAAGGTGGTGAAAGCACCAGGATCCTTCCAGTACTTGACACCGATGTAGCCCTGGTCACCAACGCCACCGCAGTTGATGATAATACCAAGGATGATGAAGCCAACACAAGCGCAGATCTTGATGATGCTCAGGACGAACTCGACCTCACCGTAGCCTCGAACACCAAAGAACTGGACAATGATGAGAGCAACGAGGAAGACTGAGACCCAGACTGCCATGTTGATGTCTTCTCGCCAGAACTTGATCGTGATGGAGGCGGCGATGAGCTCGAAGGGCAGTACGGTGAGCCAAGCAAGAGCGTATTGCCAACCGATGGCGAAACCCCATGAAGGATCGACGAAGCGGACGATGTACTGGAAGAAGGCTCCGTTGATGGGGTACAGAACACACATCTCAGCAAGTGCCAAGCATGTGCACAACAGCATGATACCGATAACCAGATAACCAATGACCAGGGCTGCGGGACCACCCTTCTGGAGAGCACCGCCGGAACCGACGAAGAGACCAGCTCCAATAGCACCGCCTGGTAATTGTTAGCTAAAGGGTGATGCATGGTCAGAGAGGTTGAAGTCTTACCAATAGCAATCATCTGCATGTGTCGGTTCTTGAGGTTTCGCTGGAGAGAACCGGTTTGGGTAGCCTCGCCAGTCTCAACATCTTGAGAAGACCTGACGTCGACACCGGCCTCCTTGCCATAGGCATGGGGGGAGGTGGAAGCCATGGCGAACGAATGTATCTGCCAGGTGGTTGTGGTGGTGATGGTTGTAGGAGTAGTGAGTGGGAGATGAGAGTTGCTGAGCTCTTGGCCTTCAGACTCTGAGAAGAGGGGAGTGATGTTGCTATTTGTATGCATTCCATCTTGGTGAGGGAGCAATACAACGTATCCATGGTAGTCTGTCGTCCCAGTCGTATGGGTCGAGTTCTAGATCTGATGGTCCTGGTGATCCTGGTGGCGCCGGGGACTGCCAGCCAGGGTGATGGTGTGCAGAACGGGGACTCTAGCCGTCTTGAGCAAGAGGAACTGCCTATCTTGCGTAGCCCCCAGAGTCTATCTCTGAGCTAAACCCCAGGCTAAGGCTAAAGAGCCTGCGTATCGTGGTGTGGAGACTGGATTTTCATGTCATTCACACTAGCCCTCTTTGCCCCTTTCTCGGTGGCCCGTCCCTTGAGCCTAGCTTATTTTCTCGTGCCGGAGAGAGCGAATCCGTAGGAGAGTCATGGGCCGGTGATACAAGATGCCAATGCCGGCCCGGTCTGGCCTGAGTCGTGCCCGGCTCGGTCAACGGCAAGCTTATCGCAAAATTGCAATTGCTGAACCGCGGCATTGTAATGACTCGAGGGTCCCCGTGTAAAGTCTCGAGACTGCATGTGGCTTTGTGGCTTCGTGTCTCTGGGAATTTTTGTTCCATGTCTGACATGCTCTCGTCATGTACTACGTAGTAGCATTCCTCGACATGGCGTTGTCTCGTCTCTCGCATTGTAGATCCAGTTGAAGTCGACGTTGCTCAACTGCCACTAGGCAACCTCGTTAACCTTGTTAAGAAGGTCTGGGCTGTTTTCCGTTGGACCAGCCCAAAGCCCACCCTGGCGCCTGGCTTGACGTTAGAAGCCTAACTTCAACAGTACGTAGCCAGTAGACGCGCCTCCCGCCACGTCCACAACGGTGAGCAAGCTGGGCTGCATCGGGCAGGTCATGGCATGGCAATGACCTCCCTGCATCTGTTCGCCGGTTCATCAACACGAGACTAGGCCGTCAGAGTGAGAAGAAGATTGTTGTCCTTGAACCGATGGCTTGGTAAACATCTGGCTTGTGAGATGGTTGTCGTTGATCTCTTAGGGAGTGCCTTGCAGGCCAAGAGCTTGGCATCTCAAGAGCATCTGGCTCGGCGATGCCAAGCAACGCCAACAATCTTCACAGCTCGGGAAGCTTGAAGGCCCTCTCTCGGCGCTTCTCCCCACATGCTCCAAAACGACGCGGCCAGGTCGTGGTGGGTGGCAAAGCGTGCTAGTCTTGTGACGCTAGAAAGCTTCTGGACTGTACTGGTCTGCCCGGTACCGGTGATATTGCTCCTATGATTGGACCCTCTCCTCCAACTCAAAGCCCAAAAACGACCAAACGTCCGGTGAGATAACCAGCCAGGGTGGGTATGATGAATCTGGAACCGTCCCCATGCCCCGCAGCATCAACAAGTTGGGGACGAACCCCTCATCTTGCTCAGCTGCTGTGCGCCAAGCAGGGATCATATCTCTCAGTCGACGATATCGAATATTCGTCAATTTCTTCTGTATCTTCGGCTTGGCCTTGATTGGACAGTTGGTCTTTGGCGGCGGCACCGGCTCTTCGTCGTCCTCTCCCTTTCTCTTCTCCTCACGTCGATTCCCCTCACGTTGAGCCGAGCCGCATTTTCTTGGCTTTTGGGATCAACATGTGCCCAGCAAACATCCCAGCTTGACCCATCTCTTGGCTTTCTGGGGAAATGGAGATGCGAGATCGTGCAGCGGCCGCGACGAGGACCCAGAACCCCGGGGCTTCTCCAGACTCTCGTGGCCCAGACAATGGAGATGGGAGGATTCCATTACGAAATCGCTTCCTCATATCATCTTCCTCCCAGCCGTGACCGTCGGCACAGCATCTCTGGGGTACAGGGGCCCGGCGAGAATTGGAGGCAACCTGATCCCTGGCCTATCGGGGAGAATCAATACTCCAATTATTAGCCTCATTGCGCTAGCTTCATGGAGAAGGTGTGAACAAAAGATCCATGGTGCGGAGTCTCTCCAGCTTCACAGTTCCCACTTTGGAACCGACAGCATCGCAAACTGGGTCATGGAGCACGATCTAGGCCTGTTGCTTCTCCACACAGAGGTTCATGAGCTGTCGAGGAACGGATTTTCGTGAAACTATCACTAAAACATGGCCCTCATTCGTTTGATGAACGGATACGATTTGTCCGGTGGCGTACCTATCTAGCATCTCTTGCTAATCTCGAGAGGCCAAATCGTACCACCAGCATTGGTTATGCCGGTTCTGCCCATACCAGATGGTGCCAGATCAGACGGAGTCGGATCAGAAGGCGCCAGATTGCGTGATTGTCGATTTTGTATAGCTCAACCCTGATTTCGTTTGCCGTTCAGCTCCCCAATCAATCCGATTGCCCTTCATCAGAGCATTGCCATGGCAGCAAATTCGGTGCCCTTCACTTGCGGTGCTGGCATCCACTGAACATTGCCTTGCTCGTACCGCACCAGCCATACTGCATCTGCGTTGATAGCCTCCAGCGCTTCCCGTGCTTCCACGTTTTGCTCCAAAACGTGGAAGCACGGGAAGCGCTGGAGGCTAT